>JALPQI010019316.1:0-19874 GCA_025490895.1 Thaumatotibia leucotreta
GACTTCCTCGATGACATCGCCTTCTCCTGGTATAAGTGAAGATTAGACCTAATTCTCATTGGTTTAGAGTGGAAACTTTGATTGATTTTTTTTTAATCCGGAAAAAAATAGCTGTTTGGAAAGAAACGGGATTTAATCCGGAAATTTTCAACGCTAGTCTTTAAAAAGGGAAGAAACAGGGGTAAAGTTCTGGAAATATTATTTGACCCACTGTTATGTTACTTTCGACCTTTTGTTTTGCGTTATCCATCACTTATGTAACGTTAGTAGACAATCAGCAGTCTAGCACTTTTCTATTGTTAATGATGCAAAACAAAAGGTCGTAAGTAAGAAGAGAGTCGTTCAAATAATATTTCCCGAACTATATACGTTTATATAAAAGGCAGACCCTCTACCACGAACACCGAAGTTCATAAATTTCGGACACTTTTCTCTGTTACTCTAATGACGCCTTGGTTGGAGTGACAGAGACAAATCCCCAAAATTACGAACTTCGGTGTTCGCGGCAGCAGGCCAACTCTTAATTATTTTTAAAAATGAGGTTTCTTTTAATTTGCTTTATAACGACTAACGATAGTTTTGTGAAGATTACCTTTCTTGGAAATAGGGGAAAGGATAGTTTTTTACGGTAGCAAATTCGAAGAAATTTTAAATGCGTGTAAAATATATGTAGCTTTATAAGTAAGTACAACTAAATTTACACTTTCTTAATTCGTAATACAGGTTGTTACAAAAATGGTGATACAATGTAATAAAAAAATAATCTATTAATGATTTTCCTGTGGGATCAAATATGAAAACTCAATGAAACAAATCGACGCTTCCATACATTTTGGTTAACCTATCTGAGCCCATTTCTATGGAAGTGTCGTTTTTCTTCTCGAGTTTTCATATTTCGCTCCATAGTAAAGTTGTTAAAAATCAACAATAGATTCATGTTTTATTATCTTGTAGCACCATTTTTGTAACATATTGTATAGGCACCTAAATAAAAAACTAAACGAGGTAGTCGACGCCAAAATGGTGTTAAAAAGCGGATATCTTCCTAATCCCAACATATCATCATACCTGTCACCCCCATGCTCCCACAGAACCATTAATTTGGGTGAACGGGCGCCCCCCGGCCCACTTAGCGCCCCCGGTATCGATTGCCACCCCCCTTTTTAAAATGTCGGCCGAGACAATGGGTGAGACCGAATTTCTATGGAATCGTTTTGAGCTGTATGATGTGTCACTTCATAGAAATATAATAAGATCATACTTATTCGTCCTTACTATAATTGTCTTGTTTAGTAACGGCATTTTCACTTTTAGGGACGCACAATTAGCGTGACGTTAAAGAACCTTAATTGTAGTCAGGTTCGTCACGACAATCAATTACCTACGATATACAGGGTGTGGCCTGTAATAGGAGCAAAAAATGAAACGGTACACTAATAACCCAATAAATAGTCATAATTTAATAGTTAAAACTTAAAAAAAAAAAAAATATTTTGCAAAAAAAAAAAATTTTTCCTTTTTTTTATGTAGTTTTACTGCAGTCGACTTATACCAAAAAAGTTAAATCGGTGTAACACAAAAAAAATTTTTTTTTTTGCTAAACAAGTTAAAAAACCATGAGTTCAAAAAAACTTTTTAGCTCATTTAGTTTTATGTCCACTGAACTACCAATATGTTTAATCATTAATAAGGTACAATGTTGTGATACCTAGATACATCACTCATAGGTCGTAACTTTAACATACTGTTTCTCCTTAATGGATAACTTTAAAACACTGGGACCTTTTGCGAATAACTAGAGGCAGTCAGAGGAGTCTTCCATTTGATTTTTTGCTTTAGTTACAGGGCCCACCCTGTATCTTTAGGAATTTGAGCTATGATATATTTTTAGGAAAAATACGATCGCGTTACCTAATTGTGTCACGAAAGTGAGTCATACGAACTAATTTGGTATACCTACTATGTCTAGCAACCTTCTGCAGTAGCAAAAGATATAGGTTCGTATGGTATAGTCGCCCATTTTCAATGCCTAAAGTTATTAGGTACACATTCAACTTCGTGAAATAAAAAAATATGACGTTAAATTTTGTTTTCATCAAAGGCTTTATTTATGATTTTTTTTACAAGTGACTCATAAGACAGCTAAGCATGAATGATCTTATTCAAACTCTTCAAAGTGTTCTGATTACTTTTAGTCAAAAAAACCGATACAAAGAGTGGTTCGAGAGAATTCATAGCCTGTTCTGGTATCCCACAGTTGCAAACGCATCTTCCCGTGAACAAAATTCCCGATTTGATGCAACTCTAATTAGTACTCATTGTAAATGTTTTCCTTTATTTACGCAAATATATTTGAGCGTGCAAACAACCTGGCCAAGCGTCTCTAATCTCCTTAGCGAGGAAGCCTTCCAAACAAATCCAATATACCGGCACTCGTAGGCATTTGGAAGATTTACTTGGTAAATAGGTACAATACGTCAGCTTATGTACTAATATGTGTGCTTTAACCTCGTAATATTAAAGAAAAAAACGTATAGTGCTCAAAAAATGTGGATTTTGATGTTTGCTGTGATAAAGGGACTGTATTAGCGATGATTTTGTTAAGACGATTTATTTTGAATAAAATATAAATAAAACTAGGTACCTAACTAGGTTTCTTTGGTATATGACATCTAATTATAATTTATAACTAGGTACTTACTTAAAAAATACATTTTCTTGTCCGAAAATTACATTAAGTATAGTCCATTTCAAATACGAAGGCTCGATGCCGCTCGAAACTTTTGTCATTTAATTGGTCCACTACAAATTGGCACGTGTCGTACACCGACGTATGCAAAAAATATGACGCCATAAAAGGGTCTGGTCTAAATATCTTTTGTTAGGGCTTGTGCATAAATCACGCGAGGTCCTATAGGGGGGGAGGGGGTCCAAGAAAACATCACGAAAGATCACGTTAGGGGAGGGGGGGTACAAGGAGACCTCACGTGTATTTTTCTACGATGAACAAACTAAGAAATATTGTGAATTTCGGCGAGCGAACGTTAAAAGTTGAATGAAAAAAATTCACGTGAGACTGCTAGGGGGGACCACCACTCACCAGGGGGGAGGGGGGGGGTCAAAAAGTAGCCGAAAAAAACCTCGCATGATTTATGCACGAGCCCTTATGACTGATCCTATTGTTGGCTCCTAATGACTTTGTCAAGTGGAATCTGGCCTTCGTGTTTGGAATGGACTTTACCTGTGTCATATAACATTTTTACTTATTTTGACATCATAAATGCATCGGTAAAGTCTGTCGGCATACTATTACCACCCTGTATATCTAGGTGCTAGTAGCTCAAGGCCATAATATATATTATGTCATAGAGAAAAAATATTTAAAATATAATAAATCATACCTGAACAATCTGAACATCTGACTGAAATTACGAGTCTGAACTGTGTCGTGTCATTTCCGCCATACATAATTACATTGTCGTAAGAGTCGACTAAGGGATTGAAGTGTCACTGACCATTTCTACAAGATTGATGATGGGCAGCAGCGCCATCATAGTGGACACATTACTGCGATCGCCAATCTGCTTGCCCAGCGTGGCGATTATGGGCATTTACCTCCTAATGCGTCTATACGCATAGTTAATAGGAGAGGCCTACGTCCAGCAGTGGACTAACATGGACTGATGATGATGATGATAATTACATTAATTACAAATTACAAAACCTAGACTAAAATCTAAGTCCAGAACTATACGAACTTGACTCATGAATTGCAAACCATGACCTTGGTCCAAAACGCTCTTGACCTACTTAGGAGACACTTGAAACATACATATATGTTTATATTACAATAACATTGGCACATATTGCATTCTATACGATTCTGCAGTTCTGCATGTCCTGGGGTTATTTATTTTTAACATGTCGCAGATAAAAAATATGTAGGAAAATCTATGACATGATTTAAATGGTGTTTTCGAATTTTAATTATCAAGAATGGCCATAATGGTGACGGCAGTAAGAAAACATTTATCACTACCACAACTCTTCCCGTGGGTGATATAACAATAGAAATATCACTACCTACATTCACAGATTTTCTAAAAATTACTTACCTCGCCTAGGAATCGAAGCCACTCAAATATGCAAACAAACACCTCCTATTTTTATGTTGCCAATTGAGACCTATGTACACAAGTAATATAGTATCTCAAAAGAAAGGAAAAGGGTGAAATGAACAAAATTAATGATTAAAATTGCAAGAAAAATATGTGAACAGCAATGTTCATACTTCTAAAATATCTACTTGTCATACAAAATCTATGAATGCAGCTATTTCTCGCTATTAAAAATAAGATAAAGTCGGTAGTGACCCCGCCTACGAAGCTGGTGGAACCCCAAGATATTTATTAAAGTACGAGTATCCAACGCATTTCGATGTGTTTTTTTGGTAGAGTGATTCAATATTCATGCAAAGTTGGGTCGGGTCGCTAGTTCATTTATGGGTCAATCACTTATTTATGTCACTGGTTGGTAATCCTCTTAAAATCGCAGTTTTATAGCATTAAAATTCACAAAACTTAGGATTTTATAATTGTACGCCTTAAGGCGGATCACCCTACGAAAAAGTCTACTATGTCGGAAACGTGACGACTTTGACAGCTACATATTAAATAACGTATGTAAAGTGCAAGATTTCTCTATTAATACAATCACCAAGTTATAAAATTAATATACACCAAAAATTGTATTCCTTACTTTCTTATCATAGGAAAAACGTCGTCACGTACCCGACATTCTAATGGAGTGCACCTAATTATGATAAAGCGTGCAGGATACTTTCTTCTTACAAACTATGCAACTTTACTGTTGTCCCCTCATGGCAATGTCATGTCATGAGGGGACAAGTCAAGTCAAGTCAAAATATTCTTTTCCCCACACTAGCTCGGAAACACCTACTTCCCTCACTAATTTCAGTGAGGGAAGTTGCATTTTAATCACTTGTGAGGGAAGTAAATTGACAGATGAACCGTGAAACGTTCAAAACCATGGAACGTCAAACGCTGGTATGGCTATGATTCGCTGATTATTTTTTGAGGGATACTATGAAAACTTTATCATACACCAGATTATTTCATTTATTCAAGATATTAAATTAGATTTTTAGTATTTCATGAGAACCTATCGCAAAATCTTATCATATTGGACAAAAACCAGATAGTATACTTTTACATTCAGAACGGAACCGCTAACACTGACGTCTTATACGTCAATGTTGCCAATTATAAAAAAATACTCGAATGTACAGTTTTGTAAGGAAAGTTTCCTATGTAATAACTTATCAAAAAGTAGGCAATTCAAGTTTAAAAAATTGCAATTTATACAAGTTACAACATTAATTGATCTCATATCTATTATATTGATATTATGTTGTTGCTGTAGTTAAATACTAAAAAAAAAAGTTATTTAATAAAGACTGATTTGTTGCATTGATTGTTTTTTTTACACGTTTGTAGCTGCTTCCTCGCTTTAGTGTGAGGAAAAATGTTGTGTTACACATGGGAGCAAAGTCTGTTTAATTATCGTGCCTTGCAACCCTCGCAACGCTCGAGATTCCATTTCTAAACTATGGACTTAATAAACATATTCAACTATGGAATCTCTCACTAGCTCGGGTCTCAATATTGGCACGATGATTAAACAACCACTTTCCTCCCTTGTACAACAAATAACTATTATTAAATTAGGCCCAGCAATTAGAATCGTTAAACTATAGCAAATGAGAGAAAAAAAACTACTTCCAGTTCTAACCCTACCCCACTATTCCTGAGAAGAATCCGGCAAGAATCTCAGCGGGACTTGTTTTTTCAAATAATAGTATTATAACCAGAGATCGGATAAAAGTGCGTCATTGTTAGCAATAATAATGGACATGATTCCAAAGTTGATGAAATGAATAATTTCTTGGAATTTGATTTTGTAGCTTTAAGGTGACTATTTACAAAGGTGTTCATAGTTACCGGTATCAAATAGGTAAGTTTCTAAAAATTATTAAATAATTAATTATTCAATCAACTTTGGAGTCCATATTATTGCGAACAATGACGCACATTTGTACGATCTCTGATTATAATAAATAAAATAAAAAATAAAATAAAAATAACATCTTACAGCTAACATAATTACATTAATTTAAAACGAATATTTGACTGAATAACAACCAAAACAGCCTTATAATGCCTGAACATGAGTAACATGGTAACTCTACAGAAATAGCAATATTTTTCTTACTAAACCGGAAACCCGGTACACATTTTTAAACACATGACCTCATTAACAAAATAATCGGATGTAATATTAAAACAATAGTTAAATCGCTTTCGAGTTTCCAAACAACTACGAGGCTAGATTTTAAAACAACCTAGCTACTGGGATATCATTGAATAGGATGTTTTGGAAGGGGCCCTTTGAGGCGGACTATTTTGATAAAGTCTAGTTTCTGTTATGGTATCTATGAGAATAGTTTTGTTTTAATAATTAGTGTGAACTCAGTGTCTCTCGCCAATTTAATCACAGATAGCAGTACACCGGCAAGAAGTTTCCAAAATTGAAAATATTTTCATGGAAAGTCCTTGACTTTGTTCGTCGTAACTTCTATGTGACTTGATGAGGTGGTACCAGGAATCGGAACCGGTTTTTTAGAAAACTTTGAAATAGGTCAATATGTTAAAATGTTTTTCACTCTTTATTTTATATTCAACATAACTATCTACATCATATTAAGTATACATCATATTTTTGAATTACTCGATTAACAAAAAAATTATAAATCGAAGAACGAAAAAGAATGAATTCGAATTATTTTGTATGGCGAAAAAACCGGTATCCGATCCCTGGTTGGTACTATCTAATTAGTCGCTCTATTATGGTGTACTACTATTTCGCGGAAATATTTTTCGCCTAATTTTACTTCCCAACCAACTTTTGCTGGTGGTAGGACCTCGCGCAGGATCGCTACCGGATAGCTGCCATTTGGCAATCATATACGATAAGTGATAAGTCACGTGACCTTAATAATATATGGAAATGGTCACGTGACTTATCGTTTGAATCTGTCATTCTCATACATTTATTACTTATCGATTATCATGTACAATTGGAGAATGGTATCTTGGTTAGGCCTACAAGTATCGTAATCCTGAATTCCCGATAAATTATGGGTGAATTTTCCGCTGTTGCTTTTCTTCTGCTGTAGCCGCAGTCATCTTCCTTGTTACTTAACGTGGCTTAATGTAAATGTTAGGGATACTCGTACTTTACTATTAAGAAATCGCAATAATATTCTAAACAAGACCAAAATCTATTTCAGCAGGGATCGGTATGAGGTAACCGCTTATTATGCGTCTAGACGAAATGCATTTGGACAAGGTCGGTGCATTTCTGTCGCTATTTCTTTTCGTATTTGCAATAAAAAAACATGTTACTGCCTCGCTTTGTTCGTATATAAATTGCTGATTAGGAAGTCTGGATTTCAATAGCGATTGTCTTTTGGTAAATGCAGGTAAAAACTTAAATAAGGTTCTCTAGTTAGTCCTTATGACTGTGTTATTGTACTTACTCGTAAGATATTTGACGTTTCAAGTTTGAATATTGTGTCATTCGATGGGAGAGGGCCTAAACTTTGTGAAATTGTGAATATCAGACAAGTTGTCCCCACTTCAGACGTTGCTGAACTAAGTGTTTTTTTCCTTAATTAGGTGGATGACATCAAACTACTTACATAACACAAATCAAAAAAAAAAAAAAAAAAAACAAACAAATGTCTCTGTCTGTCACTTTTGCGTTGCTATATTTTGGTTAAAATTCCAAAACATTCGTGGCTCTATATGCCTCAATTGGGTTTATTCTTTTCGGCCGCATTATAATTACTCCGCAAAAGTGTGGGCAGGCCCAATACTGAACAAATAATAACATTTTTCTTTGTTTCAGACGTTGCGGTCCGGTTTGGCAACTTCGTGTCGCCTTGACGTCCGTCAACGCCATTTAAAGACTTTTAGTGTTATTGTTTATTTTGTTCACACTAATTTATGTTTTTACTTTTATTGTGTTGTGTTGTGCTGTGTTGTGGATGCATACCGCCACCCTATCAGGTGATGGCGCGTCAAATGTGAGTTATACCTGTGTACAATGCGACAACTCTTTTAAGAACCAGAGAGGCCTTAATATTCACATTTCCAAAAAACATCGCAATTGTCTCAGCCAAAACGGCCCCGCTCTAAATTTAGTCCCAGTCGTACTACCGGCCCCCCTTTCGGACAATCCAAATTCAACCCCTTTTCATGTATACCTGAGTGATCTAAAGAATAATGTGCCCGTTGTTAAAAGAGTTCCGCGCGGCGCCAGGATTTCCGTCGCTAGACACCTTTCTGGCCTGATTACGAAATGTGTGAAGAACAACCAAATTGATGATTGGCATAAACTTTTTACGTTTTCGTTTAATACCCTCCATGTCAAAAAAGATGAGGCAATTTCCTTGACGCAAAAAATCAAAAACAATTGTGTTTCGAATATAACTCCACAGTTTTCGCTAAATAGGTGTGCCTCATCCACCTACAACAGAATTAAGTTAATCGAAAATAAAATTAGCGACGGCGATCTTAAAAGTGCCGCTCGTCTACTATTCACAAGTGACGTACTGTCGCCAGATACTCCGGACACTCTCTCGGCCTTACGATCTAAACATCCCCCGGCTCCTGCAACCCCGTACCAGTTAGACCCACCCACAGCTGACCGGGCCTGCCTCCGAATCGAAGCGAAGGACGTCATTGACGCTATAAATTCTTTCAAAGCCGGTTCGGCGGCTGGCCTGGATGGGATCTCACCCCAACATTTGAAGGATCTAACCTCTCATTGTTCGGGCGACGCAGGTGAACAGCTCGTCTGTTCCCTTACTAAATTAATAAATTTCATGTTTTCAGGCAAAATCAACTCGCAAATTGTCCCACTTTTCTTTGGCGCTAACCTGATTGCCCTTTCAAAAAAGGACGGAGGGGTGAGGCCTATTGCTGTTGGGTCAACTCTACGTCGTTTGGCATCCAAAATTGCGGTTAGACACATTAAGTCAAAATTACAGTCTATTTTCGAACCAGTTCAGTTAGGTTTTGGCACGAAAGGTGGGTGCGAAGCAGCCGTCCATGCTTTACGCACCTATCTTTCACACGATGATTGTGAAATTGTAGTCAAAATTGATGTAAAAAACGCCTTTAATTCGGTAAATAGGGACACTTTGCTGGCAGAAGTAAAGGAACAAATTCCCGAACTCTATAACTACCTTTATCTCTGCTATGCAGATCCATCTAAATTACTATACAAGTCCCACCAATTATCATCTGAGGTGGGATGTCAGCAAGGTGACCCCCTTGGGCCAGCAATTTTCAGTTTAGCCATAAATCACATAATACAAAAAATTAAATCTAAATTTAATGTCTGGTATCTAGACGATGGGACCCTAGGAGGTGACGTGGATACCGTACTGTCCGATTTGTCTCTTATCAAAACTAATTTTGAAAATATTGGTTTAGAACTAAATTATAGTAAATGCGAACTCTTTATTCAAAAGACTTCCTATAGTTTGACTGTTTTAAAATCCAAATTTGATTGTCTGACTCCTGGTATAAAAATAGTAGACAAATATTCACTTTGCCTCCTGGGTTCTCCTATTTTTGAAGAATCCTTTCCCGATTATATTTTTAACTCGATTTCTAAATTCCAAAATCACGCAAATCGTCTACTCGAAATTAGCCCTCATTATGCTCTTGCGATTCTTAAGTTTTGTCTTTTTGTCCCTAAATTGACATACGTGCTCCGTTGCTGTCCGTTCTGGAAAAATATTAATTTATTAACACCTTTAGACGACTTAATCAAAATTACCATAGAAAAAATTCTAAATATTCAGCTAACGGAGCGTTCCTGGTCCCAAGCATCCCTCCCTATTCGGTATGGGGGTTTAGGGATACGAAAAATTTCATGTGTGGCTTCTCCTGCATTTTTGGCATCCGTCCACAGCACGTCTGATCTCACAGGAAAGATCCTAAGGGCTCTGCCTATTAACTGTGAGACTGCGGGTTTGGAGGACGCCAAAAATGCATTCAAAATTGCTTGCCCTTCTAAAAATTTTCCTGACAACCAAAAATCGCAAAGGAGCTGGGACAATGTGTATTGTGATCTAACATACAATTCTCTTCTAAACAGCTCTGCAGGTCGGGATCGTGCGAGACTTTTGGCGGTCGGAACCCGGGAAGCTGGTTACTGGCTGCATGCCCATCCTTCGGCTAGTACTGGTACTTTCCTGGATCCGGCCTCTCTTAGGCTCGCAACCGGCCTGAGACTCGGGGCCGCGGTATGTACCCCTCACTTATGCTGTTGTGGCACAGACGTGGACCGACTGGGACACCACGGACTAAGTTGTCAAAAAAGCGCAGGCCGTATTTCCAGACATGCGACGCTTAACGACATAATCCGCAGGTCTCTTGCCACGATCAACGTACCTGCTCTTCTTGAGCCTACTGGTATTATTAGGGATGATGGCAAGAGACCTGATGGTGTGTCTTTGGTTCCTTGGAGCTTGGGACGGATGTTGGTATGGGATGCTACTTGCGTAGATACCCTGGCACCGTCCCATCTTCAACGAACTACGTAAGGCAGCCGCTGCGGCTGAAAATGCCGAATTTTTAAAACGTAATAAATATAAGGGCCTCGGCAAAGAGTACGATTTTGTACCGTTTGGCGTAGAAACTTTAGGTTCTTGGGGCCCCAGCGCACGCAAATTGTTTGCTGAGATCGCGAAACGTCTGGTTGATGTAACTAGAGACCGAAGAGCTGGCGACTTCCTCGCACAACGCATCAGTATTGCGATACAGCGAGGAAATGCCGCCAGCATCCTCGGTACAATGCCACAAGGGCCAATCTTAGATATAGGTTAGGTTAAGTAGATTAGTTAGATTTAATCTATGTACATAAATTGTAGTTTTGAAAATAAATATATAAAAAAAATCAAAAATGTTTCATAAAATAATTAGATTTGTTCCAGAAAAAAAATGATCCTAGTTTAAATCTGGTCGACGCATCTTCGAATAAAGGGAAAAAATGACAATACCTACTCTATTATATACAGCAACAAATCAGTGTTATTGTCAGACTTATTAATGTAACAAAAACCAATAATGTACATTGGTCAGTACGATTTTAAATCTATAAAAAATATCTCTAAAAGATTTTGATTTATTATTATTTAGTTAATCTGACTTTTTGAGAATCGCGTCACGCTTGAAATGTCATAGTAAATAATAAATGTAAGATTTAGTGTCAATTATGAGTGAAAACCATGAAAGTTTAATTCAATTAAGTCACATAATGATCATAAATACGCTGTGATTGTTATTTCTCTGAGAGCAGCGTATTAGTCAAATTACTTCTCTTGGGTCTTTGAAGTCTACATGAAGAAGAATCGTCACTCTTGCGTCTATGAAGAATAATTGTTATTGAAGAATAGTTGTTGCAAAACTAACTCTCCCATTAAGAGGCAAATACCCATAATCGCCACCGGCAAACGGCTTGATGATCAGAGCAGTCTCACTATGCTGATAATACTGCTGCCCATCATCAATCACAGAAATATTTCAATAATAATATAGTGTAAAAAAAATACTCCACAAAATGGTACCCTTACCAAGATTCAAACCTGGTGAAGGGTGCGCTCTATTACAATGTTTCTTTACTAAAGATTTTTTTCAATCAGCTCTAAATCATATTCTATTTGATACATAATAGTTGCAGTCGAATAATAAGTACCTATAATAAAACATGTATTGTAGATGCATGTCAGCAAATATCACATCTAAATAAAACTAAGCGATTTAAAATAAATGACTTAACATTTCGGTCACCTCCATGTCAGAGTCATCGAAAAGCCTAGTTTCTAGTCTATCTGAAAACGATTAGATGATAGTTTCGGTGACCTAGTGTCCGAAATACTAGACTGGGCCAAAGTCCACGGTTGCAATTATGCGCTAAGTGGTCTTGCGTTACATGCAATGTGTTCGGACCGCTAGTCTGTTCGATTTTCAAGTTTTCATCAGATTTTTTTTGTATGTTACCTGTTAACTTTCGACTGGGAGAACCAAGTGATTTCGGAGAAATGGGTTTAAGTTGGTTTTTTCTTTAATTTTTTTAATGTTGATTATCATACAAACAAACAATTTGAGGCAGTGAACCTGACTTGGAAGCTAGATGGTAGAGATGTTCCGGTTTCGAGCCCCGGGGAGATTATTTTTTTGTGTTTTTATCACAAACAATATTTGTTCAATATTTGTTGTTTGTGGATATAAATATATAAAAAACCCCCAGTCAACTTATGAAAGGAAGTTCCATTATATCATCATGTAATATAAAAAGAAAATCTCTGCTGCTAGCCTTATCATAGTACCTTACCAGTGTAGGAAAGTGCAGTATAGGTTGATTTTCGAAAACAAAATTAAGCCCAATCGATTATAACGCTTTGCGTCATACATATGTGGGTAGGTACGTAGTTATTGCTTTGTAAATGTTATTTTTCTATAAATTACTTAGGAAGGTACTATGTTCTTAAAATAAAGTCCAAAAAGTAAGTGAAATCCCACTTCCAGTGAGGTTTTGGGAACTAGAAGAATCCACCACTAATATTTTTTTAACAAGTTCAACTTTTAAAAGTAATAGTCCTAAGTAGCTATAGTACCTAGCACCTAGTAGGTACAGTCAAGGGCATTAATATATATACACTTCTCCATACTGATCCCTTACAAATGTGTCTATATATTAATGCACTCGACTGTACTAATCTTCAATATAAAATAGACCCCTTCTAAACTTCCAAAAACCTCCTAGGGTATCTATTCTGAATCCCAGAACCTCACAGGCAACGGGCATGCCTTTCTTTTTTGGCCTTGTATAAACATAAGCCTTACTAGAAGCCTGGTGTAAGCTAGTTCATTTTCTTCATTAAAGTTAGCAATCCAAACACGAAACATATTATTATACTAACTCATCTATTATGCCAACGTATGGTGACAGCTGTTACTGATCGTTTAAGTGATGTCATCACATTTCGGCGAACACCAATTTAATAATAATGTATCATTAGCAAGTTTATTTGGAGTGGTTTGTTTTATATTATTATTATTTAGCCTGGCCTCGTGGTGACAACAGTAAGAATACATTTGTTACGGTCTAAACTCCTAAGGGACTGGGACTAAACCTACTAAGGGACTGAAGTGTCACTGACGATTAATTTACTAAAGATTGATGATGGGCAGCATACACTAGATTGTCACTAAGTATTTTAATTTTATAATATTCATAAAAATATGAAAATATTAATGTTTGCTACGCCCATCAGGGTTCATGTGTCATATGTAAAATATTGTCCATGAGTGCAATTTAATGAATAAATGATAAATGATAAACGATCGCCAATCCGCTAACCCAGCGAGGCGTTTATGGACTCCTAATGCGTCCGTGCGCATAGGTATTAGGAGAGGTATATGTCCAGCAGTGGACTAAATTAGACTATTGATGTGGCAATGTGGTTATTTAGACTGTGGTGTCCCTGCTGCCGGAAAGGCCTCCCTCTCTCTGCACGCGTCTATGTCTATTTAAACTACGACACTGGACCAATCTTTTCTGAAAACGTCAATATCATGTCGCCATTTTTGTCGAGGCCTTCCGTGACGCATTCAAACAACTATGCGTCAAAATGGACCAAAAACCAACAGAGCTGGGAGTAGTGTCATTAAAAAGGTCTGCTTATGTACTTTATTTCATTCTATAGGTGCAAAGTTGAATTCCATTGGATAATTTTATATGAGTAAGGCGTACCGCGGGCACTCTCTAAGTAAATCACCGTCGTCCAGACATCATTCATCATAGTATTTACTCTGACCAAAATATAAATATCTCCGTTTTGCAATCGAATTGAACATAGTGCCCATAGAATGAAATGAAATAAATGTAAATACTTATTTAATTACACTACTTTCAGCTCAGTTGGTTTTTGGTCCACTCTCCATACAAATCTGCCCATAGTCCTTTGGTGTCAATTTCGTAGTTTTCTTGACTTTTTATTGATGGCTATTTTTATTGAAAGGTGTTCACTAAGGCGTCCCATATTTTACGAATTTTAGAAATTAATAACGCATACCCCCTAAATCGGTTTCTTTGACCCCAAAACACTCTGAAAATAAAACGCCAAAACGCTCATTCCTGTAATAGGAACCCGTGCCGACTTTCAACTGAAAATCCCATACAAATCACAAGGAAAAAAATTTGTCAGACAGTAGGTTGATATAATGTATTGTGTTTCTGTTCTGATCAAGTTAATTTTATGAAAAAATGTTTATAAGGCAGTAGTATAAGTTGACGCCATAGAAAAAAAAATCGTCATTTTTATTAAGAAAAAGGCATGAAAAACTGGCGTGGCACTGGTTCAGTTAGAAGAATGAACTGAAATTTATTTTCAGAGTGTTTTGAGGTACAAGAAACCGATTTAGGGGGTATGCGTAAAATTCGTAAAATATGGGACACCCTAGTGTTCACTGCTGACAATGCTGTGCTTAATGATTAATCTTCATTAAATGAATATCAGTGACACTTCAATGCCCTAGTTGACTCTTACACCAACGGGAAGAGTTGAGGCGGTGACCAATGTATTCTTATTGCCGTTGCTGCGGCAAATGTATATCAATAACAGTTTCGAATATCCCGTTTCGCCATACAAACCGAATGACAGGCTATCAGTTTAAAAGTCTAGAAACTAGCGGACAGCGGGACGTTTTGGAACAATGGCCGAAAACACAATTTCCTACAGACGTGTCACTAACTATCGTGCGCAGGCTGTAGTTAGCCGAAATGGATCGGCACAGGGAAGGCATAGAGCCGGTTTGATCCTATAAAAGTTATAAAATAAATGAATAGATAAAATTAATACACACATCGGCTGAGTCCCACTGTAAGCTCAATTAAAGCTTGTGCTGTGAGTATTAAGACGATATATACAGGTTGTCCCAAAGTTATGGGACATGAAGGGGAAGTACCTTAATTTTCGTAGATAGTGTATTTTGCTGAAAGAAGATATTATGTTATTAAAAACAATTGTAATTCTGCATTTAAAGATTTTCTAAAAATTTCTTGCTTCATCTAGGAATCGAACCGACTTAAAAGTGAAAAAATCATCCATAGGGATCAGCATCATAAAAATAGTTGTATATGCCAATCGAAAGAATAGCTAAAAATAATAACTCTTTTTAAATAACATTGTATTTTAAAAGAAAGGAACAACGTGAAATTAATCATTTTAATCAAATTAAAAACATACATGAAACTGCCGCAGACAATTAAATGGGTAGGTATTTTTTGTAAATTAATTAATTAAATGCTCAAAATGTGATCCCTCTTGTTTTTTGCAAATCGCCAATCTTGTAATGAGTTCGCTGCCTGTTGATTATCGTAAATATAATAAATAATAAAAATATGCTAGCATTTTATGAAGTGGGTATTTATTTACGAATAATCGATGCTAACTTTGGAATGATACTATCGCTACTTTTCGAACGTCGTCATCAGCAATACATAACTGAAATTTGACTTAATAATTTTACGTTTTTCCTTTCTTTTTAAATACTATGTTACTAAAGCAGAGTTTAATTTTTTAGCTAGGCATAAGCATCATAAAAGTAGGATGGTTTTTTTGACATTTATGTCGGTTCGATTCCCAGACGAAGCAAGTATTTTTTGGAATATCTATGAATGCAGAATTACTACTTTCACTATTATTACTCACATTTTATCGACAAACGGGTCTTAATCAGTCTACCTGCGACCACGGGTGTAACGTCATGCCCAAAACGTGAGGATAATACCTTATAAACGAATGTTTAAGAGATTAAGACCCGTTTGTCGTTAAAACACAACAAAATAAATAAAAAAAACGAATATTATTTACATCGACTCCATTCCTCGTCTATGTCCAGCGCAACTTTTTTTGCAAACAGTAGCTTTCACCGAGTGGCCGCGGCTAAAGCCCACAACTCGAATATTCGACCTATTTCGACGACCGAGCTTTTAAAACTTTTCGGATCTGCTTTTAATGGTTTTAGGGCTTTTAAGGATAAGTTTTTTTACCACAACATTATACGGGCTACCTGATGGTAAACAGCTGTCGTAGCCTATGAAGGGCTGCATCTTAGGTGTGATATACCTACACACACAGGGTGATCAATCCAAATCGGTCAGTATGGAGGGTTTGGAAACCATAACAGATAGCGAAATCTTGTCTTAGGAACCATGAGATCCATTTTAGTAAAAGGAAATACTACATTCATACACAAGGGTAAAAATTATTTTAGTTGTCTTGTTTCATACCACTCTGTCACGGTTTTAGTTGCCGTTTCGACTCAGTATATTCAAAAAATCCGGTGCACTTGTATTTCTTTTTCAAGCTAGATTTTAATCCATACATCAGAAATTGAAAACCAAACATCATCTCATACAAAAATCACCACTGCGTCACGTTTTTTAGGGACACAAAATATGACAACGAAAAAAATTTTTGACCCTATTTACAAAATTCAAGTACTGTGTAATTTTGTTCTTTTAGTTAACGCTAAGCAACATAGGACTAACACCTACACCTTGCTAAAAGGTTATGTTTTATAAAAAAATACCAAATGTGGCCTAGCGGTAAAAACGCACGGCTGCATGCTACGCAGTGGTCGTGGGTCCGATTCCCGACTCGTACCAATGAGTTTTTCAAAAAAACTTATGTACGAAATATCATTTGACATTCATAAGTGCTTACGGTGAAGGAAAACATCGTGAGGAAACCTGCATACTACACCTGCGAAGAAATTCAAGGGTGTATGTGAAGTCTCTAATAAGTACTGGGCCAGCGTTTGGACCACGCAAAATAGGCACGTTTGATGTCGAGTTGCGGAAAAAAATGGCTTGAATACAACAACAATAAATACAAATTGTATGTTTCGATAGAAAATATCAGTGGTTAAATAAGTAACAATATTATAATTAAAACCCATAAACGTGAAATACTTAATAGAACGAAAAACATAATATTAAAATCATGCAGACGAAAAGCTAAATGGGTGACAAGCTGTCACGAGCAGCCGTGTTTTATTTGAGACAATTTATGTTTGTCAATACAAGCTTTTCGTATTTACCGAGTTTTTAAATACTTGTAAATTGGCATTTTCAATAAGTATTTGTGTATTTCGCAATCGAAACAAAACTTTATGAGAGTCAACATGTTCTTATGAATGACTTAATTGTACAATAAATGTACTTACCTATATTTATATAGGTGGTACAAATGGCATATTGAATGCAAATTTCATTTTGTTCAGTCGCTATCAGAGTGATGACTCCCTGACAACCATAGGACAATTCATATGGTATAAACATAATTATTTTTTACCACGAAGATAGGATTTTGCATACTGATTAGGACAACGCATGTGACATTTACGAACAGGAGGATTCACTGTGTCTACGTAGAAACGGCCAAGAATAGCCGATAAATCACATCATATCACACATCATCTACCATCTCAGTCCACTGCTGGACGTAAGCCTCTCCATAACTATGAGAATACACGCATATTATGCATATTTTATCCGTGCGGTGACGGAGTAAGAATACAAAAATCACCGCCCCTCTCTTCCCGTGGGTGTCGTAGGAGTCGACTAAGGGAAATACTGAGTATCCAGCTTCTCAGCCGGTGGTAGGGTAGTTTTACTAGTACCCGCCTGGTTGGCTACCACCGTACATTCGGTGTAAACGCCCGTGAAATGACTTACCTTCGTGTTTGCCGTGTTTCGGGGTCAGCCGGTGTATTTACCAGCATCTAGCGGGCCAACAAGGCGGTGGCAACTAACAGGTTACTGATTGTCTCCTGTTCGTTGCCGCCGCGATTTGGGCTCTACTTTTCACTTACGATCAGGTGGAGTGGAGCCACTTTGTTGTGCCAACGTTATTTTTATTGGGTCGGCAACGCGCATGTGACACCCTGAGGTTGCAGGCGCCCATAGGCTACGGTGACTGCTTTCCATCAGGCGGGCCGTATGCTTGTTTGCCACCGACGTGGTATAAAAAAAAAAAAATATTATCAGGAGGTAAATGCCCATAATCGCCACGCTCGGCAAGCGGATTAGCGATTGCAGTAATTTCTCCACTGATGAATTGATGACGCTGCTGCCCGTCATCAATCTTCAATCAAGGAATGGTCAGCGACACTTCCATCCCTTAGTCGACTCTTATGATACCCGCGGGAAGAGTAATAGGGGTGGTAACAAATGTATTCTTACTACCGTCACCACACGTTATTTGGCTGTGGTTTGACGACGGGGAACGATCTGTTCCTTTGTCGCCAGTACCGTGAATCATTTGTATGAAAGGGCATACATTGACAAAGGGCATTGTAACATATCTGGAATTGCAGGCATCCATAAGCAACGGTAGCTGCTTATCATCAGCCTAGCCAATCTGTCATTCTGCAGTCATTTACGATAAGCGATAAATGTATGAGAATGACAGATTCAAACGAAAAGTCACGTGACTACTTCCACACACCTCGTCCAGCCCGTCATACTAAGTTTGAGCTATTGAAATTTAAACCTAATGAAGTTTGAAAATATAGTCGCTTTTCTTTTGTTCTCCAAATCGAATATGTCCTTTATAAATCACATTGGGCAGGACGAGGATATGGTCACGTGATTTATCGCTAATATACGGTTACAAAATGACATCTTGGGGCTTGTCCATTAATCACGTCATACGATTTTGGCCCATTTTGGACCCCTCCCTCCCATGGTGATATTTTGAGATAAATTATATTCAGGACAAGCCAATATGACGTGTAATTTATTTCCAACGTTTTTTTAATAACATTGGTCCGGGGTTGACATCTGGTTAAATTTAAAAAGTGATCTTAAATTAAAGAAAAGTATAGATAAATAAATAAATAAATAATAAATAAATATTTTTGGACATCTTTACACAAATCGACCTAGTCCCACTGTAAGCTCAATTAAGGCTTGTGATGTGGGTACCAGGCGACGATATATATAATAGATAGATACATATAGATACTTATATAAGGATCAAATATTTGTGATAAATAAATACACAAATTATGCCCTCGCCGAGATTCGAACCCGGAACCACCTGCTTTGTAGGCAGGGTCACTACCAACTAGGCTACGGAGGCTGACGTGATAGATGTTTTTTTTACTAGCTTATACAGGGTGTAAGTCTAATATGGGCGAAGCTCTTAAGGGGTGTTAGTTTACGACATAATAAGTACATTCAAATAGCTTTTATTCAAAATTAGGACAACAAATGTTTCCATACAAAATAATTCGGCGCGCAATGTAGAGCAACATACGCGAGTTAAGCACTCGTTGACAGTTAATTTCAAAAGCGGATGACATAACTGCCATATCAACAATAACAAATGTTCGTACCTACATTGCTGCTCCGATAATCTTTAAAAAAATCTGTGGAGTCTAAATTAAGAGTAACTTAAAAAAAAACTTGTAAACCATCATTACACCAATGAATCCCATGCCTGGTTTAATTGATCGCCCGTATTAGATTTACACACTGTATAATGCTGTTCCGCAGAGAGTTACAAAAAGTTACACGTGATTTGTCCTGTGACCCCCTCCCCTATGGTGATAATCTCTCTTCCCTCTATACAGTATGACGTGATTAATGGACAAGCCCTTGGCTAGACTTGCTGATCCGTATGCTTGCTTGACATTGTGGTACCT
>JALPQI010019317.1:0-26820 GCA_025490895.1 Thaumatotibia leucotreta
TAGTAAATACATTTTTAGAAGTACCATTATAATATATACTGAAAGGTAGTATTTATTTTGATACAGTCTTGCGTTACTTGTGGTCCCGAAGTTTTTAAATACGTGTTTCTCACTTAAGTTTAGTTGGATGATTATTGATATTATTGTACTCTTGGAAATTATTATAAAATGGGTTCCATTACGTTACATACGTCCATAATTGTATTGTAAACATTGTGATTAATTATATAGATATGAAATAAACGTGTATAGATGTGAAATAAATGTTACATACCTATATCCCTAAAATTTTCTACTTATATTCAATACCGGCGCATTTATTTCCTTGCTCTCAAGCCTCTCTCATTCTTTATCTCAAGACACAAACATACCTACAAAATCTTAGCATATATGCAGTCTTCGTAAACGAAATCATCAATATATTCCATCGGCCTAGATAATGACCTCTGAGTCAATCACAGCATATACCGCACACGACATCATTCTATTTCCGTAGCCGTCATAGTGGGGTCAAAGAAATGCCGCTGATGTGGTGAAGAGCTCGGGAGACGTGCGCCGCTGGCTACCGTGCCCGTCGTAAAGGCACGTGCGTTTTTACGAGTGTTCCCATAATAAAATGGTATTGTGAAAAGTATAGCTAATATGAGAACCTTTTTGAAACCCGAACGTGGATCAGTTCACAGAACGAAGGTCTTCAGAAGATCATTTTGATGCGAAATGAGCATAATAGAGACTTCTTTTTCAAGAAGAAACCATCATTAACAACACATTTTTTTCTCTCTTATATATTCCAATTGATTTTAACAAAGTGATGCTAACGTTTTCTTGATTTAAAGAATGGTATTTATTTTTCAGTATCTACAGATAGTGCTTTTTTACGCACTAGTGCGAGAAGTGGTTCATTTCTTGCTAGATCAAAACTTCAGAGGGCCATCTGTACTGAAAAACGTCGTACGATACACGCGTGCGAAAAGGAAATTCTTTACTCGTGTCGATTTAAAACGCTCCCTTTGGTGTTGTTCTAATTTATCGCCACTCGTTTAGAACTTCATTTTTTTCGCACTTGTATCGTAGTGTACTATTTCAAACGCTTGTGTTTCGTGTAACATAGTAACAATTTTAAATTTATTACTTCCCTAGCCGATTTCTCGACGACGATTTGTAGCAAGTAGATACTTAGTGTTTCCCCAATTGAAAGCATTAGTTGTAATTTACAAAATAATTGTGAACTTGTTATAAACAACTAATATTTTTTATTTTCAATAAATTACAAAGCAAAGCCGGATAGATAGGGCAGGCCTATTGATTGAAGTCATTCGTTAGATTTATTTGCAAACTCTTTAACACGGCAAAGTGCCTACTTGTAACTGCTTTTGTCCCAATGAAATAGGCAAAGATAAACCTCCACTTGGACGGTCTTGACACAGTTTCTGTGTCACTAAGAAACTCATCACTCAGTTAAATAGACCTCCACTAGAAATCCGGAAAAGAGGTGCTGTATTTTAAACGAACAAATGGATGCCAGTTTTCCTACAATACGGCGAACGTCGAACATGCATTAGTTATTTGTTATGCAAGGGTGCAAAGTAGTATTTTATCAGCTAGTATGAAATTTAAACGCGAGCAAGCGAAAGGATTATTTAGTTGAGGTTCTAGAATAGGGTACTGAGCGTAGCGAGCGGTTTAACGTATGAGAAGTAAAATACCTTTGTATCCACGTGTAACACAAAATTATTCTCCTCGCTGGAGCGAGGAAACTCAAAAAAGGTAATTTATCAATACCATTATTATTACACATTTGTTCACATTACAAACATCATCAGGGTGATAATTATCAATAATGTTGTTCGAAAATCATCATGTACTTTTAATGGAAGATTTTGCGGCAGTTGGTAAGCTTTACTCCAAAATAAACTTGCTATAGAAAACTATAATTACTGATGAATGTATTCGGGGGTCATACAGATTTTTTTGTATAAGTTAGGTTGTGGCTTCTGGTTTTTAAGAATGATGTGACCAAAACCTAATAAGTATGTGCGAGAACCGTTAACTTTCGCAATGTTTTTTTTTTTGTTTTAAGTAGCCTCTATTGTGTCCCACTGCTGAGCAAAGGCCTCCCCCTTATATTTCCAAACTTCCCGATTTAGGGCTATTTCTGGCCAGTTGTTGGAAAATGCATCCAGGTCATCCCGCCATCTCTTCTTGGGCCGACCAATTCGCCGTTTCCGCTGCGGTATCCACTCCGTAGCTACTTTTGCCCACCTCTGTGGATGCATTCGGCGAACGTGACCAGCCCAGTCCCATTTCAGCCTGGCGGTTTTTACTCCTACGTCGACAATGCGAGTTTTGGAACGAAGGGTAGTGTTACGGATCCGGTCAATCCGTTTCACTCCAAGCATGCTGCGCTCCATGGCTCTTTCGCAATGTTATCTATTATTTATATCGTCGCTTGGTACTCACATCACAAGCTTTAATTGAGCTTACCGTGGGACTAGGTCGATTTGTGTAACATGTCCCAAGATATTTATTCATTTATTATTATATTATATCCACAGGAAAGACGCCCGTTTTCGCGAACGCTGTATGACCCTCGGATAACATTACGTCTAACCAGCCAAACAAAAAATATGACTGCACAGGACAGTTTTTCTCTTAATACTAGGGTTGTCACAATGTGTTATACTCATCCGCCATTGGCCAGTGCAGAACTGGAGTAAATATGAGAAATGATTTGTAGGCACTTGCTGTTTAAATGAGAACACGACTGACAGATTAATTACACATTTGGCGCATAAGTTAAGCTGTATTATTACGCAATACGCGTTTTAGTGTGCATTATATACCATCAGCCTATCTCAGTCCACTGCTGCACCTCTCCTATTAACCACGCGTATAGAGAGGCTAAGGAGGTAAGTGTCCATAATTGCCACGCCGGGCAAGCGGTTTGGCGATCGCAGTTTAATGTATCCTCTATGATGACGTTGCTGCCCATCATGAATTTTCTATCAAAGAATGGTCAATTATTCAGTCAGCTTTTACGACACTGGAAAGAGTTGGGGTGGTGACAAATGTGCCGTCACCACACGGTTTTAGTGTATTATTACGCAATTTTGTTAACTTCTTTTATGTACCTATATTTATCTACATTTACCTATACTTCAGGCCTATTCTACCTAACAAACCTTAATTGAGCTTACCGTGGGCTAGGTCGATTTGTGTCAGATGTCCTAAAATTTATATGTATTTATTTTATTAAAAAAATGCTGTTACTTGAATTACCTAAAAGTGAGTTAGCTGTTTGGACCTCACGCCTACGTAGCGCTGCCTAGTGGCAGAAACAATATCAAAAACCCTCATTGAGATGAGCAGGATGACGCAAACTTGGAAGTTCCCAACCTTCAAAACATCTTTCGGCTAAGATATTGATGACCATCAAATGTGGTTCAAATGTTGATGTACGTACGTACGTACTTATGAAAGTTATGAAATAGTGAAATTACAATTTTAGATTTCTTAACATTATTGGAGTGGATAAAAACAGAACGTTATTTATTGACAGGCAGACATCAGAGCCCGGTGTGTATTATACGTCCATCTTCAATGGTCGGCTTGGTAATCCCATTCCAATCTCACTACATTAGCACTTGTGATGATTTTTTGCGTTCATCGTAAACAAAACGCACCGACAGAATTAATGATGCCGACACGCGGTTTCGGCACGACTTGGTCGTTCAGTTCCAAAATATCTCTAACAACACATAGCTAAAGATTTCTAGATAATAAATGATGCCGAGTTGCCGACGACGGAAGTATCGGTTTTGACGTCATATCGAGTGGAATAAATACGCGAAAAGTTACTAGAGACATTTATAATAATCAGTCGTTTCCGCAAAGCGTAAATCCTTGGACTCGGACGGGGCGATTCAAAATAAACGTGAGGCAACGTTCTGGCGTGACACCGACATGACGAAGTGTCGGGAGTCGTTGGCTCTTTGACGACTTCCATTCACGTACTCGTATCCTCGCTAGTGATACCTCACACGAATAGACCCTATTGCATTTTATGTGCAACGGGTCAACTATCGCATACAGTTATATTGGCAACATCAAGTTTCGCGATCCCGCTGGATGTACGAAGACATGTAAGTAAGAGACTTTACAGTCTTGAAGTTTGAAGCCGACGTTCGTAAATACCTGAAAGTACTTTTGAGAATGTAAATGGCCACAGATATTAGTAATAAAAATGATTAGTTATTGTTTTGTGAATTCTGGTAAATCACTGATTTTAGTACTATTTATTACATATTGGTTTTAACGGCAGCCATCAAATGTTCTCAGACTAATCTAATTAAATAGTTTGAGCAACTGCAATATTTTTTAAATTTTTTGTTATGTAATGACGAAAAGTATAGGTATTTTATTTTTGGTAAAATGTTAAAATTGCATAAAATAGCCCTTGCCTGTGCTGTGTGTATATAATGATATAAACTTCTCAAAAGTTACTGTGCACTACCCAATAATTTATTCAAATTAGTAATTATATTATTATTATAGACAGGTATCTATAGGTAGCCGTAACTTTTTTCTAAAAACAATGGACGCTGTTCGTCGTAACAAAAGCGGGAGAATATGAAAAGATTCTTGCAACGAGATAACACATGTTGTTATTAGTTTTAGGTCCATACATTTCTGCCCATCTTTCTTTTTGTCAAATTCTTATCAACAACTACGTTATATGTACTTATTTTCAATATAAAGTTAGTCATATTAATATGCGTTTTTTGCCATTTCTTATTGAACCTAGAATTCAGATAAACAAGTTAAGAATGGTATGGATACGGATGTATACCTGTAGATTGCAGAGTACATAGTCTTTTTCCATCCAATTTTCACTGAAACGAAATTGAAATGGATATTGAAGCTCATGATAATAATGTTTAGGATTAGGGACAGTTCCATAAAAATCATAAGACAAATTAAATGCACTTCATCTGTATATTATCTAGAACAAACTAGTGCGGTGCGTTTTCTCGACGGATGATTTTATATTACTGCAGAAGTGGGTTACAAAATGTAAAGACGATTGCTCAATGTATCATCATTACTGAAAATCATAGCAAGCAATTAAACTAACGCAATTTTTGTTACAAATACATACCTCCAGGTCGGAATCAAGACCATTTAAACTTGATGAATGCACTTCAGCTCGCAAAGAAAGTCTGTTTGGTTTACGTGATAGACTATTGACACCCATAAGTTTGCTAGATCTACCTAAAGTAAGACTACCACTAGGAACAATTTCCGGTTCACGAAATGAGAGTTTCTTTCGCGGCCTTTCATTAGTGTCATGCATTTCTTGACTACCGAATCTATCAACAACTGGTATCACAAGTCGCGACTGAACACAAATATCCTCCGAAGAATCGAACTGTCTCATACGTGAGGAAACTTCTTTATGTTCTGTTGTACCTTGGAAGTCTTCTTCATTGTCGTATAATTTCGTTGGTCCTACTGATTTCGGTCTCGGCCTCGTATAATCTTTAGAAGCGCCTGCACCATCGGTGCGGCTTCTTCTTCTGTTTGAGTGGAATTCTCTGAATTCCGGTTCTGAGCGACTAATCTTCAAATGTTGGTTCTTTTTGCTTTTTGACTCCTGTTTCAACGTCGATGCGTGTTGATCTTGTTTAGATTTTAAGGCGCCGCTCAGTGAAAACAGTGTACTTCTTGCTTTTAGTAGCACTTCTGTAGGTAAATTTTTTAGCAGGTGTTCATTTCGTTTTTGTTTACCATGGTCAGGATTACGAGCCATGTCACTGTAGAGAGGCTAGTACCCTTTGCGCACTGTTTGTGCAAAAGGTGTTCGAGCAATATGGTCGTGAGCTTGTGCGCGGAAAGCGACGCGCGTTTTCGGTCGGCTCCTCGCGGACATACTGAAGTGGCGGCAACGTGGTTGCGCCCGCGCCTGTAGTCACACCACAAATAAACATGTCGGCGTTATGCGGCGACGGTACACTTCTACCATTGTTATGATAAACTGATTAAGTTAACGAAGTTAACAAGTGATTGATCGGGTCTTAATACTTCCGTCCTAATCACACTTAAACAACTCTTCCCAAATAATGGGTTCAGATTAGAGATTTTGATTGAAGTTAACAATTCTCAAGTCAAAAGATGAAAGCTTTTACGCTCTTCAACTTTGTAGAACTCTCAGAGATTATTATAATGAGATTTGGTCACCGCTGTAGATTTAGCAACAAGTATAGGAAATTTCAGTTTTGTGAAGGTAGGGTAGTATTACAGATAGGCTTACCTAACAAACCATTATACATTTTATAACGAGTTTTCGCGTTCACCTTAAATTGATTGCTGCTGATTATTTCAAGAAAATAGATTTCATCAAAATTAATAACCGATTCAAAGCCAACGAAAACCTATTACGATTTTCAACATCACATTTAATTTGCGTGTGTTTAAATTACAAACTATTGGCAGATTTGCGTAGACATTCTGCGTTTCACTCAGCCAAACAAACATAAGAGCTGTAACTTCGAGAATTGGCATCTGAAATTAATTATGTTTATACCTAGTTGCTCCCATTCAGAGTACTCGTAATATTATCATTACCTTTGTTGGTTAGTTGTTTCCTAACGAAATCTCAATGCAATCAACCTCAACTTCTTGTGTTTATTTTATCCACTGAAGTTAGTGGATCTCTTTTCACGTGATCTAACTTTCGTTTACGCGTGAATCCTTCAACTACGCTGATAAGGTTAGTACGTGAAACTAACCCTCATTCGGACTGTATCGACATTGATCGAGGTATGTCGGTCGGACCGTCGCTAACATATCTATGTACTCGCAGTTGACAGACGATTCGTGCATCTTAGTAGTATATTAATAGAGATTACTATTTAAGGTTTAAGGTCTAAACGAATAGATAAAACCTGGTGGAAAAAGAAAAATCTACAAAAAAGTTTTTGAACCACCCTAATGTAAATGTACAGGTAAAACAGAGTTCGATAAATAGGGAAAACATGTATAATTAATAATTATATATATGTTTTCCCTATTTATCGAAATGTATACGGATAGATTAGATATAATTTATACGAATTATGTATAAACTGTAAAAAACAGAATGACTGGAATTATTTGACATGTCACAAAATAGTAAAAACTGAACAGTAAAAAACGTACCTATTGTAAAACGTATGGTAAAACAGTTACAATTTTTGTGTAACTAGTTATGTAGGCAAAGGTTTGCAAGTTCGTTTAGTGGCTCTTGCAAGATATTATGTAGAGCACTTCGTTCCCCAATACACCTGGATTCCTATATCCCCTAAGTTACAACTCTAATGCATGTTACTCAGTAGGGCAGAAGCTAAATCAAACTGTGCTGCTACTTACTTGTCAGTGTAGAGAATGAATATTTAAACCGAGTTTAAGATTCTAAAAAGTGTAGCTGGAATATTTATGGCATTCAGGAACGACGATCGAGACCCGTAATTGATTATAAAAGTCGAGTTCGAAGTGGAATCGAAGATTTATTATTGCCTATAAATAAACAACGCGGCGGCTAACTAAGATATCTCATTGAAAACTCACAAAAATTCATTTTCAATGAACTCAAGTTTGTTTTTGGAAAAACTATTGCGCTTAACCTATTGGAAAAACAATAACCAATACTGTTTATATAGCGTTTTTGGCATACAAGCATATATTTAAGTACTAGACTCTTTTATTTACTTAGACTTAATTTCATTTTTTTTTTTTCGTTTCCAGGTTTCTATTTTGATAAAAGTCAGACAACAAACCGTATCATAAATTCCATCATCCTTGTAAGACAACCTTTTAACTGGAGTCTTTTGTTTTCGCTGAAGGCTTTACGTTGAATCTGAGATTGGAAACTGAAGTGCGCTTGGGAAAGACAGCTTAAAAGTCATGTACTAAGTCAGTATGAAGACATTTAGTACATAATCGTGTTTCCCGTTGTCCATATTTATGAGCTTATATGCTGAACTGCTGTCTTATTACATTTATATAAGTAATTATAGATGATTTTATTATCAATATTGTGAAACTATAAGTTAGGTACATAAATATCAAAGACCAGTACCTACCGCGCGAGTTATTATGTAGGTATGACAGTATCATAATAATATTATTTGTTCCGAATACTTTTTATCCTCGAAAATCAATTACTGTTAATTCTACGAGTAATATTGAAAAGTCGTTTATTTTGGCCGCGGTAAGTTGTACTGCTGTTTTCCGGTCGTCATTACAACAACATGAATTAAAATAAACACTACTATACATAGTCCTCCTATAGAACTAAGCAGTAGGTTTGTCTATCACTACAAGCCTTACGTTGCTTGTAGTGATAGACAAACCTTGCTTCTCTATATGCTTCTTATAGGTAGGTATTAGCAATAGTTATTAGTAGTGTATGTATATCAATACCTTTACTGCCGGCAAGTCAGTGGGTATGACATTTACATAAGAATCAGTAAACTACAAAAAGTATGCCTTTCCAAATCAAAACCCAAACTTAAAACCGAATGAGATGCGAATGAGATTTAGAGACTTTACTGTATTTATCGTTCTCGTATTTCCCAGGCAACCGATTGACAAGCGTGCGGGTGTTCGCACTCTGATTTAAGAGTTTACCGATAAATAAACCAGTAAACCGAAGACTGCCATTATTTAACTAGAAGGGAATTAGCCGTCGGCAGTTCTGCGTAGACACACGCACTGCATTTATTATAATAGTGTGTAAATTAATCCAAGCATATGATTTTTTAGTGTAGTAATAACTAATTTACTATAGGGGTCAAAATTCTTTTCGTTGTCTTGTTTCATACCACTCTGTCACGCTTCTAGTTGCTGTCTCGGCTCAGTACCTATACAATGCACTTGTATTTCCTTTTCACGCTAGATTTTAATCCATACATCAAATATTGAAAACAAAACATCGTCTCATACAAAAACTGTGTCACGTTTTTTAGGGAAACAAAATAAGACAACGAAAAGAATTTTGACCCATAGGCAAAATTTTCTACGAAAGATTGCTACTATAGTCAAATTGGATCCGGAAGTAATATGTCGCTAGTTTGATAATTGAACTTGATAATTTGTTGAATTTGTAATGGAATTTCATGACTACTTTGCAGTCTTAGGCCTGCAAAGGACCGGGTCTTCTGACAAGTGATTGGAACCTTAAATAACCAATGTTAATATTACCGGGTAAAAAGTTACCTACCTCTAATAGATAAAAAAAATCCACTTCAGTATAAAAAAAATTTTTTTTTGCAACTATTATCGTTATTCTTAGTAAAACTTATCTAAATGTATAGTATTACGCCCTATGCTAACCCCAATTCAGACATTTGCTTATAGGTACTTATTTATTTTACTCCCTGTATAAACGGCAGTGTAACATATAATTAGGAATAATTGTGTTTTAATGAATATAATTCAAAATTTGCAATATAAAATCGTGGACTGCGATAAGTTTTGGTATATTTAGCAGGTTTAAAATCAACCAAACGGACAACCCTTACGTATTTTGTAGGCTTAGCAAATAAAGGCTGAACTGTACCTACTTATACGTTTTAACTTATTAACAAACGAACAATATATTTAAAGCGATTCTATTGTTTACATAAATCCATACGTAAGTATACGAGTGGCTAAGACGTAGACAGATAAACAAATCGGGTCGTCGACGATGGCTTGCCATGCTATACTCGTACGAGAAAGATCCATCAACGATACTGGAGTAAAACACCGCTAGCACTATTTTCAATTTCTTGTGAACTTTAAATCGCAAAATGTGTCTCATTTTCAATGGAAAAATGTTTTAATAAATAATTTTAGTTTTGTCTCTGCTAATCGATTTAAAGGTGCAAACTTTAAGACCTGTAGCCGTACCATAAGTTGGAAAGTAATAAAGGATACCTACGATAAGTTTTAGTCGATACGTAAAGCATTATATCGCGCTTGCACTGATGTATTGGAGTGAACACATTTAATTTTGGATTATGATGGTCCCGTTTTACCCGTTTATCGTACGCGTCACTTTTGCACTTGCATACTTGTTAGAACGTGACGGCAATGACTTCAAACGATTAGACGCGGTATCATCATAACATAAGCCTAATACAGGATGCTTAACCAAGTTGCCAATCGCTAACGCTTAGTAGCGTATCGTAGTTTTACCTCTCTGTAATTATTTCACATTAGTGCGACAAAGACACTGAGCTGCCTTTCGTTTACGATTGACGATTAAGCGTTAGCGATTGGCAACTTTTCTAAGCACACTGGTCATTTACGTTAAGCGTGTGACCTACACCTTCATGAAAATTTACAAAACTAGACGAAGAGTAATTGACATAATATTATTTCCAGCACAACGTGAGGCCCAGCGTAGGAATCCCTTTTGCATTTAAATCCTGACAATAGGTATGATGTAATTTAGCTACGAGAAACGCGACAAGCTACCACTACGTACTTTTTATTGAATCCATTGGGCATTTTATAAGATAAACATCTATTCAGATCACCAAGAATAACAAAATATCTGCAAAAACTATGAACAATAGAAACATTAGTGAAAAGATGTCATATGTTTTAGAGAGATATAATAGAATCTGGCCTTCTTTGATCTCAACTTTACGATCTTTCATATGTGACAAGACTAGATCATAAATAAATGGAAATTGTTCTGACGTCGCCAAGATATGAATTTAATATTTTCCTCGTATTTATAAATAACGAAAATATTACGCTTTATTTTCATAGTAGGTACTTTTGCTTAGTTAGATTCATGCCAGCTTCCAGCTCCAGTGATAGCTGATACTGATATGCATAGATATATAATAAATATGGAAAGCCTCCTGGCTTCATGGATCACCTCTCTCACTTAACTCATTCAAGATATACAAGGTGGTAAAATAGTTGCATTTCCATTGCCCGTGTGGTTTTGGGACTCAGAATACTTAGGGGGACCTAAGTATTAGTATAAGCGGTTTAAAGACGTTTCAGATGGGTGGATTTTATTTGAAAATACATAATTACAAATAAAATAATAAAGGTGCATCACTACATAAAAAGTATTTTATTAATAAAACTATAGCAACAAATGCACTTTTAAGGTCTTTTTCCGTCTTCTAGGTAAAAAAATATTATTTTGTCTATTTGATCTAGGTCAAGTAAGTGTGACAAGACAAAGACACAGCGCAGTAACAAAAACGTTTCCTAAAATTTTCCCTTTCTTTATGCGCACATTGTAACTACCTACTTAGAACTACTTTCTTAGTTTTGAAACTCCATTCTTATTCCCTGTATGTGTATAGTTTATACTACGCATTATTTTTGTTAGTCTAATCTATATAGAATGTAGTATTTGTAAATTAGCCTATATTTGAGATGTCAATAATGATTTTGAAAAAAAAAACAGTTATCCTCAGTAGGTACCAAAGGCGTATTGAATAACTAGGTACTTCGTTTAATACTTTAAATATCTTATAAAATGCTGAGCTTATTAACATACCTAACACACAACATACCTAACATACTGTAGCAGAAGACTATCTCTGTGATAAAACTGCTTGGCCCAAATTAAATGATTACAATAAATTAAAATAAATTTTTGCATGTTTTCTTAGATTTGAGTGACAAATTTTATTAATAATATGGCAACGTAATTTTTATTGGGTAATTGTGCTATTTTATTTTTGTGTGTTAACACTGTAAATGAATTTAATTATAATTGTGTATGTTTACTATCAAGTGTAGAAATATTGACGATGCAAAAGCAATCCAGCTGATCCTACTTGAATAAATGAATTTTTATCTTATCTTTATCTTTTAACAAAATTAGGTATCTAAACGACCGAGACTGAACAGCTAAAATAATAATTATGCCAGAGCTCAGAACACTGTTCTTGTTCACACTTAGTTAATCTTCTGGCAAATGTGTTGTAATGTAAAGGATGTTTATGTTAATTACGTTCAAGGGAGGGTGAATTTCTAATTTCCACTGCCTTTATTGTGTAATGGTCCAAATTTGTGCCTCGAAACACTAGCGAACGGCACTTTGTCTCTCGCGATTTGTGTACACTGCAAAGTAATCATAATCGTAGACGGTTGTTTGAATTGCAACAAGAATCTATGATTATTATCCATGGATGTATAAAAAACTGGTTTGTTATTAAAATATTTAGTATCGAATGGGAAATGGTGATGATTCCGAATAATTTGAACTAACCTAGTAACCAGGACTTCAAGATTATTTTGAATACAATAATTCGAATTATTTTTAATGGTATTGGATTCAAGCTTTATTACGTCTTTAGGAACACCCTCATGAAGAAACAATTACACGCGGCAAACATTCCCGTGGCTTGGTCAATATTGACAGTTCACTCCTAGACTTTTATACTTGAGAAATAAATTACCTTGCTTTCGCCTCCATTTAACCACTTCACCAGGGAGTAAAGGCATGGAAATTCAATAAACTTTTCTTCACGAATTTCTTGCCAGTTCTTAGCTACTTAATTATAAAATCGGAGTGCGTATTATTCAATCTCGTTTCTTATTTACGAATTTTGTTTCCCCAAAAGGGAATGCGTACCTAATACAAAAGTTTAACAAATCTGGTAAATTTATTATCATGTGTTTTAAATTGTGAGTACAGAAAGGTATACTTGCCGCAAAACTATATGGCGACGGAAGGTACTAAGTATCATGCTAATTTATTTACACTTGTACCTATATTACAATACAGAAATGTATATGTATCGACGGGCTCTACGAGTTACTAGTTATATTGTTGATTTTGATTTGACATAGTTACACCATAAATTAAAGAAATACACTTAGCTTGACGTAGCTAAAGACCGAAGAGCTGGCAACTTTCTCGCACAACGCATCAGTATTGCGATAAAGCGAGGAAATGCCGCCAGCATCCAGGCCAGTCTTAGACATAGATTAGGTTAGTTAGATTAGTTGGATTTAATTTATGTATATAAATTGTACATTTTTGACACTTAGCAAGACTAATAGTTATTTGTTATACAAGGGTGCAAAGTTGTATTTTACCCGCGAGTATGAAATTGAAACACGAGCAAGCGAAAGGATTCTATAGTTGAACCACGATCGAAGCGAGTGGTTCTAAAATAGAATCCTGAGCGCAGCGAGTGTTTTAACATACGAGAAGTAAAATACATTTGCACCCGTGTGTAACACAAAACTTTTCCCCTCACTATAGCGAGGAAACTCAAAAAAGGTTATTATTTGTTCACATTACAATCATCATCAGGTTAGTGATAATAATTTTCGAAATGCATCATGTATTTAATGCAAGATTTTGTCGCAGTAAACTTAGCACGAAAAAGTAAACGCAGCACGATTTTAACACATTCCTGCAGTTGCACACCAACGCCAATGCATTATTAAATTATTCTCATTCATTATTTTTACAAAATTATAACAGAACACTCGGAAAGTTATTTAGTTTACTATTTTTATGCGTGTTCGAGTCGGTGAATAAAGATTATAACCTATTAATATTAATATTCATTGACAATGTTGACATTTTCTGCGTTTTGTGATTGCGTCTAGTCATCTTATCATCATTCACTAAAACAATGGTTACTTATGGAATTTTAGGATTTATGTGTTAAAATTATCATATAGTATAAAGGTTTGTATTTTACACTAAATTCTCAAACAAATTATTTAATTATCATTAACGTGGAACGACTTCCATGAGCATTTTACGTTTTGTTATCTGTTAAACGAATGCTACTTCGCGCTACGCTCCAAGGTCATTACTTTGCCACACAAGTGAATAATATGCGTTTTTACCCGTTCGTATTAAAGAATAAACGAGCGCTTTACGAGCTAGTGAGGGGAAAATTATTTTAATAACCCTGGTTATCTTCAGTTTTTACACAAAAATGAAACAAAATAATAATAGAAATACAAATTAGAAATAAAATAATTTAGCTTTTGTGTTTACGAGAAACTTAAACGACCTTACAATATAACTAGGTTGTTTATCCTACTAAAACCGTTACAAATGTAATTTTTAAGAGCATAATTCCTGGTCTGAAACTTTTCCGTCCTATTTTACCTAACGCCCTTGACACAGTGAATCCTTTTGTAATGCGTGACCCATGAATCGTAAAAACAATCGAGAGTAGTTTAACAGAAACGGAGGGTTTTGTCAGAGTAATATAACTTATTTCCTCTTAGCCTAATTAGTCTTCGTAAACTAAGTAATACCCGTCTATGTATCAGGCTGAGTATCACCGGACACCCAAATGGCGGACAAGGAATGAGGGAGGCCCAATCAATACCGTGAGAGAAATAATTACACTTCTGGGGTGGACCTGCCATAGATTACCTCCCATTGTATCGTTGTAACTACTTAATGAACAGATATTAACTTTAAACGCATTTTTATAAAAAAAATAGAAGTTTCTTGAGGATTTTTTTTTCTTAAGTACTTAATGGATCACATCTGCTTTAAAGGAAACATAAGAAAAAAATAGTTACGAGAGGTGCAGGTAGAAACTAGTTTAGCCAATGCAAGTTAGCATACCACATACATCATCTTAGGGCATATTAGGTGGAATACGCAATGAAACTGACGCGTTATGAATTGGACACTATTTGACCATATATGGTGCATTGTCTATGATCATCAGTGTTGCCAAGGGATCATCCATTAATTACGTCACACCAATTTTATGATTTTTTGACCCCTCCCTCCCCCCTTGTCACACTTCGTCACAATTAACTACACCCTCCCCCCTTAGTGTGACGCCACATCTAGATTTTTAGTTTAAGAAGGTAAAAATTACCACATCACTTTTTAAGTAACTTTTTATTGGGATTGCTTAAAATGATTCGTAATATTCACGTAGAGAAAATTTACCTGTTCTTCCTCCGCTCAAGGGTTTTGGATTTTCTATTCTTTTATGTTCATGTATTCATGTATGTGAGGATTGTGACGTCACAAACATAGAACTCCTCCCAGGGGGGACCCTGTCACGATATGTCACATTTTGTGGACCCCCTCCCTCCCCCTTGAGGTGTGACGTAATTAATGGATGATCCCCAATGACCAAAAAAAATTTCATAACGCGTCCGTTTTATTGCGTATGGAGGCAGTGCCTAAAACCGCCATGGCGATGCTGCCCATCATCAATCTTCTACGGCTTATGATTCAAAAGTGCTTATTGATATGACTACTTATTTGAACAAATAATCGTTTGACTTTGACTTCGATAAATTAATGCCACAATCCCTTAGTCTATTCTTACAACACTCACGCGAAAAGTTGAGGTGGTGACAATCGAATTCTTACTACCACGCGGCTTGTGTGCACTACTTCATATAACAAGTACGTTTCTTAAATTGTTCACATAATACAATTATTATGTAATTAATTAATGTTTAGTCAGTTTTGTTGCACGTAATCTAGATGAAATAGGCTCAATTTAACCGTGGACAACATATTAAGACGTTTAAATTTTCCTATAATAACTTATCGCTTATCGGACCCAGAAGTGATTGTGAGCGCAGCCAGTATTTCCGGAGGAACGACTGTGAAATGATATCGGAACGTCATGTGCATTCGATGGAACATCCGGAATGCAAACTCAGCAAAAAGGGCCAGTGAATAGCCGTCCTGGCACATTAAGAGAAAAACGGTCAAGTGCGAGCCCAACTGACTCGCACCAACGTACTCGTACAAACTTTACATATCGGAATTTTTCTATTGTAAGCATTATTACTATTTTTAGTTTATGTTGGTACTTATATGGTCATTAAGTAGCGGAGTAAAGTCAAAACCTAAGTATTTCGAAAATTCACAGAAATATTTACGCATTTCAATGAACCAAACCAAAGAGCAAAAGTTTTTTATTAGTAAAATTTCATCGATTAAGGTAAACGGCCACTATTACGTGATAGTACGCTATTACGGTAGTTTTCACTTCCGCGCAAATAATAAGAAATCAGAATATCCTATGTTTAAATTATAATCGGGTAAAAAATCTTCGTTATTTAAGCTTTTTAACGAACGAAATTTCAAAATTATTATACCTACACTTTCTGCGATACGTCACTCGGAACAGTCAGTGTGCCGCTAACAGCTATTTGGTGTGCAAACGCCGAGCGTAGCCGTAAGGTTCACGCTCTCATTTGTTAAGCTCATAAAACGCTAAAGGTAAGTCCTTTTGATTTGAAATTTCTCGAGTGTTTCTTTGAGTTCTTTAACTATCGATTTGACACGGAAAAAGGTGATATTTAAACATAGAAGTTGCTAAAAATTGCAATTGATTGACTCACGGAATAAGGTGCACCTAATTTTTGGTATGTCCCTTATTTCGTGATACTACCGAAATAAGGGAATTCTTGACTTATTTTAATTGATTGTTTATTAATATAAAAACTAAAGTAAATTGCATTGTAAATGAAAAACTAGATACTGTATTTACCTAAGTTTAATTTGAGCTAATTCCGGTATAGTTTTTTTTCACTTGAATTCTCATAAAACGAGTTTAAACCTTACCCAAGTTCACAGTTTTTAGGTAAATTCACATATTACTTACCAGCATAAATTTGGTTATGATTAGGTTTACTTTACTTATTGTTGTGTTTGTTTGTTACATTTAAGATTGTTTATAACTCACCTACGTAATTTAAATATTAACTTAAAAAAATAATCGCGGGAATTTCAAAAAGTCAGTATCACGAAATTAGGCACCAGCATTTATTACTTTTCCCTAATTTCGTGATAGTGTAAACTATAGTAGTGGGTAACAAACAGACATGTAAGTATCGTAAATTTACCGATAGAGAGACAGTAGGGTAGACCGAGGAGAATCGGATCACCTGGCGAATCGGATCAAGGTCAAAAATACCTATATTACTACATTAATGTTTTAAACATTTCTTCAAATTGAGCGCAATTCAGTTGAGCCACATTTCCTCGTAGGGTAGGCCGAGGAGAATCGGATCACCGGGCGAATCGGATCAAGGTCAAAAATACCCATATTAGTGTTTTCACATTTCGTCAAATTGAGCGCAATTAAAATGAGCCACATTTCCTCTCTTTGTCCTCGATCGTTTAATAAAATAATAGTTATTTATGTGGCTGGCGCATAATAAGAGTCTAATTATGTACAGTCACATACATAACCGTAAACTTAATTACTTATGTTCTGATTTTCATTTAAGGTAGACCGAAGCGAATCTGATCAAGGTCCGAAATCTCTACGTATTTTTTTAATGAACGATTAAGGACAACGAGAGGAAGTGTTGCTCAACTGAAGTGTGCTATTGAGCACACTTAGTATTTAAAAAAAAAATCTTCAAATTGTTGAAGAATGTTTTAAAATACTAAGGGTGCGTTTTACCAAATTTTGATTCTAAGAATAATGCTTACTCTGGGATAGTAATGTCAAAACTCCATAGTAATTTGTCACTAGTATCTGAGAGTAAGCGCTATTCTTAGAATAAAAGTGTGGTAAACTCGAGCATTAGAGATTTTGGACCTTGATCCGATTCGCCCGCTGATCCGATTTACCCCGGTCTACCCTAATTAATGTTTATTTCGTTATCAATCAAAGAGAGGTTTTTTGTTTATTGTTTACTATTCAAGTTTATTTAAGTTTGTTTTTAACCGCCTAAAGAGTATTATGGTATGCAAATCGGTAGATTTTATCTTCTTTAATTATTAAGAAATAAAAACTTTAAGCTGGATCTCATTTAACCATGTTGTTTCATTTAAATGATATATTATCCGTATAGTATCTTAACTTAATCAAGTTCGTTAAAAATGACATTTTGTTAAAGAAACAATAGTCATTTACTCTAAATATCTTTATCACGAAATAGGGGCCGCAAGTTCACGAAATTAGGAGCAGCACCGAATTTTATCACGCAATAGGCAGCAAATAAGACGTTCACAATTAAATTAATATATAAAAAAGTTTGAGCAAAATCTATAAAATGTATGCATAAAATAACTGTCAAAGAATCAATATAACATATTCAAAAGCTTTTGTAGTGGTATCTTGCTAAGATTTTTATTTAAAAATACACAAAGTCTCGAGACCCTTAACATACCGTAATAGGGGACATTTACCTTACGCTGTAAACAGGTGCTTTCTTTCTTTAGTAGGTATTAAGTATTGTTGTATTTCACAATGTATTACGTATTATTGCATAAAGCGCCTCGGTTATATACACGGAAGCAAATACTAGTCTTAAAAGGGTTCTCTGTGCCAGAAGCTTTCTTAGCTTCTAAGAACCAAAACAGCCGGACGTGACGGCTGAACCCGATACAAGCCTGTGATCCACCCGCGTCCATTCTCATCGACATTGTTTTCGCAGCGAAACACGTCTGAGTAATGTCTTCGAGCCATGGGTTACTTTACCCTTTTACTGCGTCCATTCAGTTCGTAAGTGTGCTGGGGTTTGTTGAAAAAGCGGTGATTCTCACATATTGTTTGTGATACGACAGCTGCGGTTTATCGCCGGCCCGCGTTTTACGAGGTTCTGCGATCTTCATAAACAGCGCACGCGAAAGGGCTGTTGGTACGTGGCCCCTACTTTAAAATGCATTAAGCCATTGCCCTGCCTATATTATTTCAAGGCGTCCTAAAATATTTTGTAAAAAATAATAGTATCAGCCCTTTCAGAGGCCAAAATTGTACATCGTAATTCGCCTCACCAGGGCACATACATAAATCAGAAAAGAACGATTGCAAACTGCTATGCTATGCTATGATTGCTATGCTTTGTAATGTGATGCTGGTATCTTCTGTCGTTCACTACACTGAAAATATGTTCAAATACTCTCGCCACGCCACCTAAGCAATTTTTGATAATTCAACTAACCTTTCTGTTACTTTTGAAGACATTGCACTTGAAGAGGTTGGTAGCGCCGTCTCGCGCGATGTAAGAGAAGATCTTGAGGTCGGAGCTGTCGTGCGATACGTAGAAGATGCGGTAGATGGGGTGGTGCATGATGTCGATGCTCTCGATGCTCGCGTCGCTGCTTTTACTGCCACGGCTGAACAGTTTTGAACTTTTCTGCGAAAAAAAAACTATTTTTTATTTCCGTTTAATTCAACATTATTTGGCTTGGTGCCTAAATAAGAGATACTTGGTAATCCTGTAAATCGAGATTTTTATTTTTTCGTACAATATAAATAAATATTATTTATTACACAGGGAAAGATTTTGCTTTATAGTGCTCCCACATTGGCTTTACAATATTGTCCTTGTTATATCCTTTCAAACGTTATATAATAGAAACAATGTGGGAAAACCATTTGAATTATACCTATACTAAATTTAGTCTCAAATATTTCAAAACTTACGTGACACAAATATCTATGTAAGTCTTCTTGCAGTGAACATAATACCATATTAAGTACCGTTTGTCGTTAAAATAAAGTAACTATCGTGAAAGTTTAAATCTAAATATTATACAAATTACTTTTCATATTTTTACATAATTTGTATTAAAACTACGTCACTTTTTATTTTTTATTGCTCAAATGAACAAAGTAAGTATAGTATCTATTTAGGATTTAAAGTAGCTACTGGTTCATTGTTCTTAGGTACATCCATATAAAGCTTTATACATAAGCAAGCAGATACATAGTTCTTTGTCCCCATGCAAAGCTCTTTGTGCATAGATGCGGGTCATTAAAACTGCACTAAAGAGAATACAGTATCAGCAAAAAATAAAATAAAAATGTTACCGTGGTTACCCGTTTTAGTGAATCGGGATTAAGAAAGATCAAACAAGATTATGACATTCCCGACTGTCAAGGATCTCGATAAAGTTCAGAAGTACAAATCCTCGTAAGGCCCAATGTACATTACAATGTACACTGCACAAAAATGAAATTTCAACCTTTGCGTAAACTAAATAAAGTCACATCTCCTTTGTTTGATTGATTTTTACAAACAAACGACATTCACCACTATTCCTAACACAGTAATGTTCAAAATAAGAGTTAAAGAAAATAGTACGGTATGGTCACGAGGCTATACAAATTTTTAGATATGCTCAAAATGTGGACGAACAGTATTGACTAATAAAAATACTAGTAATTATTATTAAAATTCAGTAAGTATCTAAACTATTACAAATATTTTAAAAAGAAAGCGTTAAGTAGTTCTTACAGTTATAAGCAATCATTACCACTTAGTGGATAAAAATATAGTAGATATGTATATCACACATCATCAGCTTATATTATTCCACTGCTGGACAAAGGCATCTCCTGTTACCTATGCGTACGGACACATTAGGAGGTAATTATGCCCTTAATCTCCACGCTGGGCAAGCGGGTTGGCGATCGCAGTAGTGTGTCCACTATGTCCACTGTGCACTGGTATGTATCATTTAAGCTTTTTGTAAGTGAGTGCAACAACTTTAAATGGTTTCAGAAAAGTGTCACAGGAAATATCAACATCATTTTAACTGCACTACTTTCGATTTTAGTCTATTCGTATATGTACTGTGAAAACAGGTTACAGGAAAACTGGTTTTTTTGAATTCGAACTATCCAGTGACAGGGATAATAGCCGTGTTTTAGTGTAACATACAGTCAAGTGCAAAAATGTTTCGAAAAAATCCTCTAATAATATGTTACGACATTCTTATTACACACAATTAAAACGCACTGGTACATATTTTTGAGCACTTCCTTATACACCGTATTTTGCCTTTGACTGTACAATAGCTTATCGTGTTTCGGCGTTTATTATTTATTGTTCCACGTGTCACATTCGTTTTTAATTACTAGTTAGAACGTGACAGTGAACGGCGAAAAACGATAAAAATACAAGAACCATTATAAATACAGGCTAAGTGTACTTGTAGACTTATAATGGTTCCATTTTTATCCTAATTAAAAGTGTCACAAAGCAGTAGTAAACTATGCATAAAAATACATATGACACCGAGAGCGAGCTTCGAACAGTACGCTGTTCGCTCTGAGCTCTAGACAATTTCAGTACAGCTTTTTGCCAGTATAATGAGAATAGTTTCGTTCAGAATTCATGTTTATAAAAACTGCTACAGGTATATGTAGTTACTAAAGCTTTCTACAGTTTGTATTTATCTTTTGTTTGAGTCGGGATTTTTAAACTATTATGAACCATTATGAACTATTATGAACTGTGAGTGATATTTAATATTTTCTGTTGTTTTTTCATGTGTATTATAAATTCTATGAAATGTCCCATAATAGGCAGCATGTCATCTTTTTTTTATTGACTAATTATAATTACAGTCAGTCTAAAACAACGATTCTTCTAAATCAGATCTAAATTGAAATCGTACACAAAAATTAAAATATTTGTGGTTATAGTTACACATATGAAAATTATACAGCAGCGAAAAAAATACACATTTAATTCTCCTCATTATCAATAGGATATTATTTTTACCTACTTAGTACCTACTTACTAAACTTAGCCCAAATTCCTTTCTAGGAGAAGTCTAATCACATCAATATTATGTTATGATATATTGTAAATTATACTATATTAAACGTTAGTGTGATAATATCATTTAGTTGTAGGTCTTCTTTACCGGAGAAAATATAAATTGATTATTCATAGGACTTAATTAAGAAAGGACAAATCAAAGAACTTTATAGCGCTCAAATAACGTGACACCATGAAGTTACGAATCGCAGCTAACACCAAGGAGCCTATTTCATTCAAGATTGTCAGATAAGATGCGTTCTTTATAATCTAGATCCATGTTATGGGCGGTGGATAGCGCGGCCAATACCAAATTAATTTTTCTGTGGGTGGTCAACTTTTCGCGCTTACAATTTTCAAATGTTTCGCATTCATCATGGAAGGCACCTGACAGAGTAAAATAATGTTTTTTGACAGCTGTGAAGTTCTGACAGCGTTCGTCGTCGATCTGTGACCATATGAAGGGTCCACGGAAAAAACATGTCCAGTGATTTAAAAAATCAGGGCAAATTCACACCTTATTTTGTTTAAAGTAAGCTGGTTTTTTTTCCTTCTGTTATTTGAATTAACTAGACATGTTCTTTCCATGGACCCTTCATATTTATATATATATATATATATGGTCACGCATTTTAATATATTTGTAACGCCACCGACGTCTAACGCGAGTTCGAAAATGCCTCCTAAAACTATGACTGTAAACAACTATGCCGCAAAACATTTTTGACAAAATCAAATAGAAAATAGCCAATTAAAACTATGACTGACTATCATTCACTATCATTCACAACTATTTTAAATCAGCGGATATTATTATTTACTTAAGTGAAGATAGAAAATGAGGTAAGTTTTTGTGGGTATTTGATATTAGTTCTGGTACTTCTGGTTAATGCTAAGGCACAATGATAAAACAAATGAATAAGAATAGGTACGAGTACCTACTCGTAGTATCTGTAAGATTTTGCCAACGCTTCTGGGCGTGATTGGAAGTTGAAAAAGTATTGGAATCCTTATTGTATGAATTTAAAATTAAGGTTGAAAATTATCTCGTTTAATTTTGATTGCACAATATCAAATTAACCATTTTTCATACCGTTCATTTTCTCGGCTTCATTCCTACAATTTTCTCAGTAGCTACATCTAACAATTAAATTTCCTTACTGCAATGTTTCTTGAGGCCCCATCTCAAAAGGTTACACGTTTCACCGTTTAACCTAAACAACAGGTCGGTCGATCCATTTTAATTAAACGCTTAAATGTACCCTTCGTAGTTCACGAAATTGGTCAAACAATGGACGGTTAATTAATTTTGTTCAAATGGTCTCGTATTTTACATAAATGTCCCACCTATTCGCAGTAGACCACCACGTCCCAATCTGAGGAGCGATAATTGGACTAAGGTATGCGTCGCTCAATTCCTTCCATCATGACGACATTAAGATAGATGGTGCCATGTATTAGGTCACCGACTAAATAAAATATGACGAATAAATAAAATATGGAAGCTGCACGCCATACAATTGCCTTTCCAAAAACGGTTCTGATATTTTGTTGACAAGTGTGACCTCCTCTTCAACATCGTCATCATCACATCAGCCTATTATTGTCCACTGCTGGACATAGGCATCTCCTATTAACGATGAGCATGGACGCATCAGGAGGTAAACGCCCATAATCGCTACGCTGTGCAAGCGGGTTGTCGATCGCAGTATGATGACGCTGCTACCCATCATCAATTTTTTATCAAATAATGGTCAGAGATACTTCAATCCCTTAGTCCACTGTTACGACACCCGCAGGAGGAGTTGGGGTGGTGACAAATGTATTCTTACTGCCGTCACCATTCGGCCACCTATTGGAAGGTCCATTTTTCATCACGTCCATCACGGGATCAGCTACAAGCGTAGCGCGTAGCACTCGTTGACAATGAAAGTGTTATTGCATATAAATTCTCGGATAAAATATTGAAAATTTATTGCTGCAGGCATCTTATAGTCTCGTAAGAATCATTGGCGAGCTGGCGAGGCAAGAAGTTCGCAATTAGCCGCGGGCCGCTTAGAACGTAATTACAGACCAGCGCCGGGGGATCCTGATAAGATAACTACTAGGGATGATTAAAGGCCATAAATATAAATATCTACAGAGTGTAAATCTAATACGGGCGATAAATGAAACATACGTAGCGTTTATTAGCGTTATTAATTAACATTTTTTTAAGTTTCACCAGTTCCACTTAATTATGAATTACGACCTACTATTTTTTTAAGACAACTTTGATTAATATGACATTGTGCGATACCGGCTATTGAAAACCCTTTGTTATTGAAAGTTTTTGATTGGGTTTCACTAGATGTCGGGTAGAATTTTTATTTGGTTGGTTAAAATTTTTATTGTAATTCTGTACAAAATAGCACCGTATGTATGTATAAGCCGATATACTCGTAAAGTAAAATTATTTAGGTACCTAAAAACGTATTTTCAAAAGGTACTTCTTTGTATCACTGTACATCATAATTATACACCGACTTACTTATCATATTTACCTGCCCATTCGCGATGTGGGTTCACACAAAATGATAAACCCAAACATGTTGGTTATTCCAAATAGTCAGTTGAGAATACCTTACCCGTCATTTTATTAATGCAACTACCTTCTACCCATCTTTCGGAAAGCATGATTAGCATACAGATAGTTCCGTCTCACGTTTACATAATACGAAAAATCGAGCAATACAGCCACCTGATATTGCTCAGTCAAAGGCATAAGTATGTATGCACATTGTTACCTTACGTCAATGGTATAAAAAGAAATAGTAAGTATTATGGCTCTACTGTAAATACGTGAGAACTGTCAGTGATGTGTTTAGGTAAAAGTCGGCGTAAAAGACACATCAGTATTTATCTAAAATTTTACGAGGCCTCTATTTAATTTTACAGTGGTGACAGGTGCGACATTTGTAAAAAATACCGTGTCTCCTATTGCCAGTGTCTTTAGGCTACGATTACGACATACCTTCTGGGGACCGTGAGTTTGTTGGCCAACATGAAAAATATTGCAAAAACTTCAATAAATCAGCAGTTAGCTACTTTTTGCGGAGTTAAATTACAATTTTATTGTCTCAAATAAAAATGTCATGCTCCACAGCAGCGCCACTATAGCTTTTTTGAATATAAGTATATAGCAAAATATCTACATAATGTCTATAAAATTCTAGACTAGTTAAAAAAAATTCTATATCACTAGCTTTATTGTGAGCTTCATTTCATTGTGGCGCTGCTGTAGAGCATACTTCACGGCAGCGCCACCATCAAATGTCTATAACTGTTTATCGTACAGGCACATATATGGCATCAAATAATTCTATAACAATTCTATACCGACCTAGCATATGAAATTCCTCATTATATTTTGAATATACGGATATGTCCCTCAACCTATTGAGAAAAATATTTGTTTTTAGTGCCTGAACTAAAAATCAAGGCAATGACGCAAAAAGTGTAGAAATACTTACTTTCAAACAGGCTTTATGGTAAAAATACCGTTGGGTATGTTGCGGATTAAATGTCAAATTTGTATGGAAGGTAGTAGTGTAGTATATTTTATAGTCCTATCACTGCTCGCTTCATTTAATAGGACTACAAAATATACTACTACCCTCCATACAAGTTTGGCATTTAATCCGCAACATACCCAACGGTATTTTTACTATAAAGCCTGTTTGAAAGTAAGTATTTCTACACTTTTTGCGTCATTGCCTTGATTTTTAGTTCAGGCACTAAAAACAAATATTTTTCTCAATAGGTTGAGGGACATATCCGTATATTCAAAATATAATGAGAAATTTCATATGCTAGGTTGGTATAGAATTGTTATAGAATTATTTGATGCCATATATGTGCCTGTACGATAAACAGTTATAGACATTTGATGGTGGCGCTGCCGTGAAGTATGCTCTACAGCAGCGCCACAATGAAATGAAGCTCACGATAAAGCTAGTGATATAGATTTTTTTTAACTAGTCTAGAATTTTATAGACATTATGTAGATATTTTGCTATATACTCATATTCAAAAAAGCTATAGTGGCGCTGCTGTGGAGCATGACATAAATAAAACACGACAATTGTGGCGAAAATCTAACATAGGCCTAACTTCGACCCAAGCAAATGCCATATTTGCCTATACCAAAATATCTGAGTCCGTATTTGTGCAGTCCGTCCGTAGTAATTAGTAAATTGCTTAATTTTTAATCAAGGAAATAGCAGATTACAACAGAAAACGTATACTTTTAGGTTAGAAAGTTGTTTACTAGATAAGACAACTAAGGATGAATGGACCGTAAGTATGACATCATAGTTAATTCCTGACATGTATAGCAATTGTAAGCTAGCCGTTATTACCATAAGTTCATTTCGATAGACATAAAGATACAAGTAAAATGCATCAAAATGTGACCTTTTCTAAAAGGTATACAAAAGAGAAATGACGCGTTAGTGTATATTCTATGTAGATAAGTTATTGAGCATTTCCGGTCCACCGCCACTATAACCGCATTAAATTGGACATTTCCTCTCAAAGCTGGGGTAGGTCAGTAAGCATAAATTAAATTGTATTTGGTTGACCGATTTAGTAAGTGTAACTGACCATTCATTTATTGATGATGGGTAGGAACATCGTCAAAGAGCACACACGACTGCGCTCGCCAACGCGCTTGCCCAGCGTGGCAATCACAGGAATTATCGGGTAATGCATACGCATAGGTAGTAGATAAACTCTACATTATACTTAGGTCTAAACTATGGAATATGCGAACAGAATTTTTTTTTTATTGTGTCACGTTTAATTTTCTTTTCGTTTTCTATATATTGCACTTTCTCCGATGAAATGCAACTTAGTTGCAGCGGCCCTAACGCGAACTTGAAATCCGCAAACGAGGATTTTTCTCTGTCATTCAATCTAATGACCAGTGATCGTTTTTTTGGGTTAGGGGTACCCCTAGCGGAATACGGGTGTAACTATAAAATTTTATTTTTTATTTTATTTTATTTTTTATTTTTACATATTTGGAGAACCAACGGCTAAAAAAACAATAATAAAATTTAAACTGGAAACAGGAAGCCAATTATAGTTAGGGACTCACAGATAGTTAACAGATAGTTTATTTAACACTATTGTATTATACACACAAGAGCATACTTTATGAAACAGAAATATGGCAATATAATTAAAGTTCATTTTTCAAGTTACTACGTAGGAGACCCGCCGGGAGAATTCGGAAAACCGATCACTGCT
>JALPQI010019318.1:0-24725 GCA_025490895.1 Thaumatotibia leucotreta
TTACCTAGGTACATGTAAATATTGAATCATATTATAATATACGTAATGAGAAATTAAAATGAGGCATTTTACGCTACGTTTTTACCAGAACAAAAACTATTATTTCTTACAAATGAGCCAATCAAAAATAATCAACTCAAAGCTCACAGCTTCATAGATTATAATATTGTTAAGAGTTTACATTTATCATCTTAGTACACATTCGTCAAAGAGCAACGACCGAGTAATTCAATCCTAGTAAAAAATCCGCCGTTGTGATACGAGAGCCGGAAATATAAACACGATTCCATTAATATCGATGTACACGATTCCATTAATAGTGACATTAGGCAGTAAGAAAAAAAATACGAAAAATATAGTAAGTAGTTAAATACAAATATATTTTTTAAATTAAGTTTATGTGTATCACATTTTAGGTTGATAATATTTTAGTAAAAAGTTCAGAAACTGTGATATTTTTTTGATACCCCTGTTTAACCTTTTCTGCTAAAGATGACTGAAGTCATCGATAATTAAATAATCATGTTTTGTGAAAAGCAATAAAGACAATTTTGTTAAAATCTGAATAGAGAGACACAAAAACAAGACAGGCACCTGATTTCATGCATATTTTATTTAAGTAGAAATTGAAAAAAAAATGGCGTTAGTTTTAAAACCGAACAAGTAGAAATTATGTTAAAAGCTCCGCTTTGTAATTATGTTTGCGTATTAGTCCTTGTCGGATCTCGGACTATGTAGTGGGTAGCAACACTATAAACTTTTTTATAACTTGCGTGTTTATAATTAGATTCATATTTTTGTAACAACATTTGTGTGGGAACATAACTTAGAATGGATACATTTCAATCAACAGTGCTTGCTGTATGCTTAAAATAACTTTAATATATTGTATTACACGTATACATCCACATAATTAAAACTACAAACTGATTACGACAATATAAAACTGCGTGTCTATAGTGAGCTGACAACGTGAGAAAAAGCGGACTTACTCTATTCTATCCATTCCGCTCGTGCTCGCATATTGGTGCGAAGTGCGAGAGGGATATAAAATAAATTAAGTCTGCGTTAATCTCATGGCGCTAGCTCATGGTTAGCAAATGCATTATGTTAGACTACGATATCTCTATGGGTTAATAAAGGAGTCTAACTAAGATGAAAATTATTGAAATCTGAATAGAACTGTTCTTAAATTTTCCATCAAAATTCGAGATATGATTGTCATCTTGATCTCCTCCCTAGGGAAGTGATAATAATACTTCAATTGCCAATGAAAAAAAACTACACGAAAATGATGACGTAATTTTTGTTTCATCCGTCATACTAATCCTTAAAACTTTTTCAACATTTTTCTCGCCTTTTTAATGAGGACTTATGAAGACATGCCTACTTTATGAGGTTCAAAGTTCAAATGAAAATTTCAACTTGTTTGTAACCGTCTTGCGGGCTTCTTAGAAAAATGGGTAATGATGTGCATTACTAGCAATTCTAATCAAATTTTAAGATATTGGGAATTTTTTTTTTAAATTTGATTGAATATTTAATTTAATATTATTGTAATGATGTAACTCATTGTCGTAAAAAGCTGTGTTCTAGCATTGTAAAGAGAGATTCATGATAATTTTACCTAGACTGCTTCAAAGTCAACTTTTCTTATGATATTAATGAATTAAAAAATACTCATATAAAACCTGCAATCTCGTTGCTCAGTTTCAATAAAAGCAGATACGCGGGTATAAGTAGGTACATATTACACAAATCGCAATAACGCGAATATTCATCATATATAAATATGAAGCCAGATATACTTCGGCACTTGGCCCGAAGCCGAAGTCCCTTCGCCCCGCTGTCGGAAGTTTGCGCGCATCAAAGGCTTTTATCACGAACTTCACTTGTGCGGCCACTCTCTACACAATATCAATACATTTATAAGTATATATTTTTCACCGATTAACTCTGAGATATTGCTCTCTATAGCCATGTGGCCATGCTTATTTGCCGTACGCCAAAGACGAAGTTTTACACAATAATTATATCGCGATGTACGTAGCCGTATCATATCTGTAACATGCAGTGTATAATACTAGTCAGTAAAGTGCGCGCATTATATTTATCTTTAAGAAATTCCATGTTTCGAGCATTTGAGTATTTACTAACACAATATCTACCTATAGATTGTTTCAGTCTGAATTAAATGATTTTTGACTATTTCTTATTTAATGATTCATTAAATTAATAAAAAATCGATTATTCAGTTAATCGACACATTTGAAAATTTACTTGAAAATTATTGCTATCATAAATACCCGCGTGACGGTAACAGACTGTATGAAATTATAAATTAGCGTCATTTGTTCCGTGGTTCAAAATAAGACGCGGTACTCGGTGACGACAGAACATTCACATTAACATAATCTCGAGTTCATCAGTTTCATCACACAGGAGCCGTCTTGAACGTTTTTTATCCCATTCAACGCTAAGCCAGACAGGTTGTCTGCGTTCTGACATTGACGTCGCAATCCATATATCTTTTTTAAGTTATTTATATCGGGTAAACAATGTAATCTGTATTAAACCAGACAGGTTTGCAAACAAAGCGCGGGCCGAAAATATCTTACAGTGATTAATCGAGTTTATGACGATATTAGACAATATTAGTGACATAATAAAACAAGCTATGCATACCTTGATATAATTATTCTTACCGGCGATATTTTTAATGCAAGTTAATATTAATCTCATGGACAGTTACCAACTTCAACCGATTTCTCCAACATCCTATCATTTCACTATTCTTCGAGATATCGGGTAACATACATACAACAAAAAAAAACAGTCTAATTAAGTACCTCCTCCTATTTTGAAGTCGGTTAAAAAGTACCAGTAACACAATACGAGGTCATCAAGCAACCGCTAATCTTTGCATGCGGCGAAAGATAAAGTGTAATTGCGGCTTAACAAAATATCGTACCTATTTGAGTATATTATTATTATACATACATATACGACATACGTACGTATTAAGTACATAGGTACTTATGTAGAATTGTAGACACAACGTCAAGTTTAAACGGAACTTTGCGCAAGTTTGCGTTTAATTTGGCGCTGCGGTTTTGAGGAAACAGTACGCAGCAATTACCGATTCAAACACGTACAGTCAGGGACATAAATATATATATACAATGTTAGACCTTATGCTCCAGAAATAAGTAAAAAAGTGTATACATATTATTACCCTTGACTGTACACACACAGTGGCTATACTAACACACACTAGTACTGCAACATTCATTTGATGAAAGAAACACCCGTATTCAGTGCGGAATAAAGTCGACATTCCCATAAATTTATTGCTGTAGATCCGAGGTTGCGTAAGTTTCGCCACGATATGAAGCTACAGAATATGACTGTAATGTAACTAAGTAGCTTTAAAGTAGAGTTGGCCGAATACGGTCTTTGCCGAATACGAATATCCGGCCGAATATTTGGTTCAGCTCTTACCGAACCGAATATTCGGTTGTGCTATATCGCTAAAAATAAGTTTTGTCAGGTTACTGCGGAGTTGGGGCAAACGTCTTAATACCTAAGCATTTTTATAAAAAAAAACACTGAGCTTCAAACTTTTGGTAATTTTCCTGTTTTTGGTAGTTCTTTAAACTGCTGAACGATATCTTTCCCTAATGAATTGCAAAAATCTACGCTAGTTTTTACATTGTTTATTCGGTAAATATTCGGCCGAATACGAACATTAAAAAATTGACGAATATGCCGAATACCGAATAATTACCGAATATTCGGCCCATCTCTACTTTAAAGTGTGTACGTATATAATCTAAGTGCTACACATGTATTAGTCGTATAAGTCATACGGAATATTATTACGAGTAATTTTTGTGATACATTGCAACATAAAAGCAGTCTTGTAAATTATGTTTTTTTTTTTCAATTTAGGCATATTACATTGCGCTGGCTTAAGTGAATAAGTTATAATCAAATATTAAAAGCTACCTCCAGTTTTCATGCTACTGTATTGGCCCGCGAAGAGAAGGTATTTTTTTCCAACTAGAAACTAGGGCTCGTGGTCGTGACCGTGTTTCGTGTAACCGTAGCCGGATCCCCGTTGCCGTGTTACACGGCCACGGTTTTAAGGCCCGTTTCCTGCGTGTTACACGGCTACGTATCAATAAAGTTACGTATACACGTGTACACGGGGATACGTATCTTAACTAAGTACACGCAGATCCGTTCCCCCCGCGTTGTTGAGTGACGATTCGATGCGTTGTCTTTAAGGACAGGAAAACTGATGATGATAATGTTCCGTGATATTTGTGAATCTAATTTAGTGGTTACCTAATTGCCTTTCTAACGTAAAGTGCGATAACTTAGTTGTATTTAATTTCAGTATGATAACGTCTATACGTACTGAGATTAAATTTTACTTATTAATATCTTACTTTTTAAGGTAAGGAGGGCAGAATTATAAAATATAGATATTTTCTGAGTTCAATATTAATAAAAACTGAGACATTGTTATGTATTGATTACCTAATTTAATAATGAGATGTGAACGGAAGTTAAAAAATACATAACACAAGGCGGAGTAAATATTTTTTCTAAGTTCTAAATATCATAATTTAAGTTTTTCTTTCGTGCAATAAAGTTGATATAAATAAATACATAAATCAATATTGAGGGTACCAGACAACGATTATAATATCTGTACTAGGAAACCCATTTCTCAGGAACAAAATAAATGCGTCATAAATATACAAATTTACAGCGTTATTTCCTACAAACTAAGGAACTTTTAAAATATAAAAGGAAATTAAAAAGCAATGTAATTAAAAAATACAATATACTAACTCATTGGATGTCGTGACGATGACGGGAGATTTTAGGTGCACCGCTTTCAAAAGCTTTCCTATCGATGCTGTTGTACCACCACGACACGAAAACTCATTGTTCGTACGATCATTGCACAAAGTGCATAAAGCCGTGTCACCGACCCTGGTGGCATAACTCCACACCCAACTGATCTTCATTATTAATACACTTTAAAAACGCTATCTTCTCACCAACAGTAACAATACAAAAACGTAACAAAATAATAAAAAACAATTAATTTAAATTCGACTAAACTCTCGCTAAGTCTGTCCGGCCTGCAATCTTATTAGTGACTAAACACGTATAAAACCAAAACCCGAAATTGCCCTTTCCAAATTTACTAAAACATCCCCGCTTATCTATATCAAAACAAAGATGCGGCTATTTCATTTAACTTCACAAACAAAAGGTGTACCAGGTAAAGCCCAAGTTAACATATTTATCAGTAAAATTACCACGTGTGGTCAATTACATCGCAGACAAACTATTGTTAGCTACTTTGCGCGTGCAAATTCTTAGTATAAGTCTTATCTACAAAAGGGCCGCCCTGTCAGGTAATAAACTTAAATGAACGACTGTATTATCTTTTATGTATAGCAATTTGGCCAAATATTTTTAACATTATTTTTTAACTTTTCTATCTAGTGATTCAAAATCACAATATAAATTCTTATCCATAAATAACACCGTCGCTTGTTATATAGAACACAGTACCTACCACGTTATTCTATAACATAAATCGATACGAAAAATGCAAGTCTAATCAATAAAATACCGTTCGTCCAGATTCAGAGTATAATACTCAGTACGTACAACGTCAATACGTACTTTTAAAAAAAGCTGTTATTCAATAATAGGCCTTATTTGTTTGCATTGTAATTGGTCCGGCCGGATCCATGCCACGAGCAGTCGTTGCCAGAACGAAGCCAAGATTCGTAGATACGTATACAAACAAAGATTCGGGTACGTATCTCGGCGTGACTGTGAAATTCGTGATCTTAGTACCGCCGGGGTTAAGAACACGGAGCTACGGTTCGGCGAATAGTACGTATATCGGGAGCCCTACTAGAAACTCCTACGTACTTTTTTTTCTAGTTGGTTATGCTTTGTGCCACATTTGAATGTTCATTTTACACGAATCCTAACTTGGGGTGATTAAAAATATATATTCAATTTACTCGGAAAATTCCACTGTTTACAAATGATTCCTACCAGTATTACATTCGGAGATTGACACAGATGCAACAGAAATGGCGGAGATATCCAAATCGGAACAATAACGCCTGAGGGTTCGTTGACTTTCCTCTTGAAATTATTAGGTACTTCTAGAGTTTGTCCGGAATCTGAAGACACGTGCAAACAAATACAAATTTATTAATTTACCATAAAACTACTAACCTACTACATCAAAATTCAAATAACAACAGAATTCTTAATGTGGTTGTTGTATCTGTTTCCTTTAGGTAATTGAATTGTATAAATAAGTATTGCATCCAATTTCAAAACGAGCCTTCATAAATTTCGAACATAAAGTTTGTATTAAGTAAAAGCAAGTTGTCATGCAGACTGATAAAGTAATTGTACATTTTTTTCAAGCAAATTTAATGCATTTTATCAAAATTTTAATTCACACCGCACGTATAGTTCGAGAAATATAAATTGAATGTTTATTTTTACTATAATGTAGGTAGAAAGTTACCAATTTATATTTCACGAACTATACGGGCTCAATTGTTTATAATGGATACCTAGGCACTCCGAAACATGGCGCGCGTAGTAACTAAATACACGTGAGTTTAACCGTTTGATTTTTAGGTACAGGACTTATGAGGCTTCGAAACTTAGTAGACGACACATACCGCAAATAGCGACCCGCGAAAAATACCGTAACTTATTTGAAAAGTTTAAAAACTTTAAAACTGCCGCATTTTGAAATCGCAAGTTTATGACAACTCCATGTTCAGCGCGTGATCGGTTGAACTTTGCAGTTCCTTCGAAACTTGGGAAAAATATAAGTTGGGTCCACGACTTAAGCTAAATTGTGAAATGGAATAAAATGCAAGTGACAAGTATTTTCGTACGTTTTACTTAGTTCTATTAAGTCAACAGCACGCGACCCCGTTTTGGGTTTATTCGTTTTAACTTTAACATTTAAAGTTAAGTAACTTTCTCAAATATATTGTCCTTTTTTGGAACAGTTTAAAACGAGTATTAACTTATTTATCTTAGGTCTCTATCTTAATGAAAAACGATCGATGAAATTCATAGTTAAATTTAAATTTAGCCTGGTTGGCTACCACCGTACATTCGGTGTAAACGCCCGTGAAATGACTTACCTTCGTGTTTGCCCTGTTTCGGGGTCAGCCGGTGTATTTATCAGCATCTAGCGGGCCAGCAAGGCGGTGGCAACTAACAGGTTACTGATTGTCTCCTGTTCGTTGCCGTCGCGATTTGGGCTCTACTTTTCACTTACGATCAGGTGGAGTGGAGCCACTTTGTTGTGCCAACATAAAAAAAAAAAAAAATTACACTATTGCTTTGAATTTTCCAATGCATGAAGAATATTGAAGACAGAATGTCGCTATACACGATAGAAGATAATTCCTTGAACCTATTTGTTAACTGACTTAAAAATAAGGAGAAAAATTTAGAACTTCCTGTTCTAAATTTGTCTCCTTTCTTTAAGTTACGGCGCGATATCTCCGAGAATTGTGAACTATATTTTTTTTTATCAAACAGCTGAAACCCTGATATGACCGCGTTGCCATCAAATCGTCTTCACGATTTCTTGGAAAAATCGGTTTAACAATTTTTATATATTAATCACACATTTTATCAATTCATGTTTTATTATTCATCCTAGTTAAGATTTGACCTGTATTTTGAATCGATATAACTATGTATTTCATGTTATTAGATTTCGTCTGTCAAAGTTAAAATATAAAGCGCCATGCTCTAAGCTAGTTGAAATAGTTTCACTTGCCTTTGGCGCTGCAAATTGCATTTGTTGAGTTACCATTGCTACTGGAATTGCTGAAGCAAAATGCGGTGAAAATTAAATGAAATGTTCTTTCACTAAAGAAATATTCAGGATTTTATTACAAATATATTTACTCGCAGCTACTTCAGTAGTTTATGCAAAAGGATTCTTAAAGTTTGAGGGGTGCGACGATAAAACGATACATAGTCGAGTTTTGTTATAATAGACCGAAGCATAGCAGCAAAAATGATGTTCATTTTAGTTCATTTGATATGTTTATTATGGTGGCAGAATTATGTTGGTTTGCCTTGTAGAAATGAAAAACAACATGAAAATGCTACCAGCCTTGGGGAATATCACTGGATACTCTACCAATAGACAGTGAAACTGGAGGAGTTTTTTCTTTAAAGTGTAGGTATGTTTTTAAAAGTTAAGTGTAGGATCCGACAAGTTTATATTGAATCTGTATTATATAATAACTGTTCCATAATATATTATGAAAATCTATAAAAATATCGCTTACCGGGTAATACATAATGTTAACCCTTATAGTTATGTAATAATATATTTAAAGATAATTTGACATTAAGTAAATTTTATATCAATGTTCTAAACTACAATTGACAGTAGTAGAGAGTAATTTAACAAATGAGAGGGAGAATCTCAAACGACATCATGTGTATTATAGTACGAGTAACGTGTTCTTATCTATAAATGTGAAAACGGGAAATGTAACGTATTTGTAGGAGATAACAGCTGTCAGGACCATTTTCGACGCTAATGGGTCGTTAATCTTTGTTGATGTAAACCAAACTAAATAGGCAACGTAAATTCGGTTAAAAAAAATTATAGAGACGTATAGAGAGAGTACTCGTATATGCATGACTTAAAGCCCTCATATGCTTTTATGTGGATTCGCGTATGGGAAAACTATTTGAAAAAAGTATTCCTGGCACATGACAGGTTAAATCGATTTAGTCCCACGCTTAGCTCAATTAAAGCTTGTGTTGTGGGTATTAAGGGACGATATATAAAATAGATACTTAGATTATTATTAATATAAATAATGCGATATAATGTAATAGATACCTATTGATTATTTACAATGTCTTTGTCTTAATCCAATATTCTTAGTTTGTAAGGAAGACATTGCATGAACACAATAGCATTGCATGACATTGCATGTATACACATACATAGCTTTGACGTGTCATTAATGAATAAATTTTCACATGCCTTATAGCAGAACATATAGGATCCAATGTAAATATTTTATAACATGTTCTTGTGAATAAACTTTCAAATCAAGTTCAACTAACAAGATACACATGAATACTGAAATATGTTGAAAACAACCAAGCCAAGAAACTAATTCCTTTTTGAGACAGTCATTATCATCATCATCTCAGCCGTTTATAGCCCACTGCTAAGCACAGGCCTTTTCCTGTGCGACACAGGCTTCGGAGGCTGACAATTTCGACATTTAATCACGAAAACATTGTCATGCCAAATATATCACTGTCACATAAATAAAACCAGTAAGACAAGGTGTCAGCGGATATTGGCATGTGCGAAGGGAAATAACAGTTGAGGATTCCGATTCAGCCCCCGTGTTTAGGGTTGATTGGGCCCGGCGATTTGTGAACGGTGAATGATCGTTTGGTTCGGTTTTGCGGATATTATTAGGGTTATTTTCGTATTTAGTGATTTTCCTGTTCGTTTTGTAGCTTTCTATTTGAGTTTTCCTTATTTTTTAGGGCAGAGGTAAATAATCTACCTTCGAGTATTTCGAACCCTAAAAACAAATTGTATATGCCTTCAAGTCTTTACAGTCAATAATTAACATAATTATTCTTATTAAAAGTCGTTCTTATTAAAAATAATTAAAGGCACAGCCCATGAAGAACCCGTGGTGGCTTTATCTAATTTATAAATTCTGATTTAAGAAAAAACGATACGGCATTTGTACTTTATAGCATGCTTGATTCCACTTCTCAGCACGTAGATAAACTTAGTTACTCGTAACATAAAAAGTAGAGAAAAGTTGCAAGTTCAAATTTTTTGTGGAAAATATAACACTATATTTTGTTTATTATTTTAAAGACCACAAGTTGATATTTTTTTATTTCAAACTACTTTTGATGATGAGAATCGATGAAAACTGCTTTTAGTAACTCTAAAAAGAGTTTGTTTATTTTCTATGTCTTAGATAAAATAAACAGCTTTCAATCAAAAGCAAATCGATTTGTTGTGTAGATTTTCAATACCAAACAAAATGTTATTAACAATTACTATCTTACTTCATGAGTATTATTATAATTACTCAAAGTGCTTGTGTTTTGAAAACCATAATTTTTTTTGTGACATTTATGAAAGTGATTACGCTTTTATTTCACGTACACGACTATGAGGTATTCTAAATAAGGTATTTCTTGTCATATAATTCAATTACATCGTAAAAACCCTATTGGTAATATACCGATTTAAATTAAACGTGATTTCATTATGTCAAATAATCCTTCGTTAAATTTTACTTCAAGAACATCATACAATTTTATCGATCAAAAGATTAAAAAATATTTTTCAAAAATAATGTTCTTCTTATATTGATTTAAACTTTCACGGTTATCACTCATCCTCCTTGAATTTGAGTCTACCTGCGACCACGGGTGTAACGTCATGCCCGAAACGTCAGGATATAATTAAACGTAAGTTTACGTGATTAAGACCCGTTTGTCTTTAAAATATGAATGTGCTTCTTATTTTGAATGAAAACAAGTACGGCCTGTTTGAGCCAAAATTATTCAAGAAACGTAAAACCAATTTTATTAACAAACATTGAGCTGTTTTAAGTATTCACCCGTTTTAGATACGAGTATATCCTGAGAAACGGAAGGCTTCTTTAGACATCGTTATTCAAAAAGTTATTTCTACTCAAGATGTTTTCGTAAGAATAACATTGTTATTTTCCTCGATTACAGAGCGGAGGTAGATTCTAATTAATCGGAAGTTGAGCCCGATCCATTATGATACTAAGTTTGCTGTACTTCCTTCCTCTGTTATAGTTCCAGTAGGTCAACAATTTTCTTCCGAGTAAGAAACTTACTAGAACTAAACTTTCCCCCTTTTTCATAAACGTTCGTTAATTTAACGAGCCGCTAATAATTGTTGGTTCCTTTCGGTCTTAACAATGCACAATGTGTCCATAAGAGCAAAAGGGAAAAACAATTATTAGCGGCTTTTTAAGTTAATAAATGTTTTAGAATAAGGGGGCTAGTAAACGTACGTATTTAACCTTTATGAGTTATCTGTGGTACTAATACCTGACTTTATTCGACTGATTGTATGATAAAATTTACATCGTAACTAGATTTTGAGAAAGAATACCCAGCCCAGTATTTTTTTATAACCAGAGGTCGGATTATCATACCACGGTAAGACGTAAGAGTACCATGGAGCAGATATTAATATGTATTAAATCTATAGTCATATTCATTCTCATACTCACTCAACAGATATAAAAATGAGTGCTAAGTTTTCCATATTTTCTGGTGTTTTACTCTCAAGGACCCACTCCAACAGAAGTTTAAGTAGGTAGTAAATTAATAGAACTTGTTCATATTGTTGACGACTTTTTACAATCTTAAAAAATTAAAAAATAATTTGGATAACAACAATTATATTATTGGAAAACCTTGTTTATTCGAAATATCTTTTAATCATCAAATTATAGTCATGATTCCGTATTATATAATTGAGTATGAGAGTGAATATGTCTAAAGTTTTAATGTTAATAACGACTCCGTGGTACTTTAATATCCTATCGTGTGAAAAAAGATCTGAACCTTGCTTATAAACTTTTTCATATTACGATTATATTTACGTAAAACTTTTGCAATTTAGTTAATTAACGGGACACAAATTTTCTCATTACTACATTTATATATTCAGGTAGTTACTTTAACGTAAGCATCACTGGATTACAACGAAAAAATCACACAATAACCCATGCAAAAGGTATCTCGCGAATGAATATTTACCCGTTCTAAGTAAATACCTAGCAAACCTGACCCAGATGGAGCGAAAGGGACACAGATTTGTGAAGATTGATTGCGAGGATCCACATGCCGTAGGAGGGGACGTCAACTATCACCGCTACGCAGGCTTAAGCCTTATATTGGAGGTGACACGGGATAATACTTACTAGGATAAGGGAAGGTGCTTTTAGAAAAAAACTTGAAATTTCTGGTGAACTCGGAAAAATAACAGATTACATCGTCTTCATCAGCCTATGATAGTCCACTGCTGGACGTAGGCCTCTCCTATTAACTATGCGTTTAGACGCATTAGAAGGTAAATGCCCATAATCGACACGCTAGGCAAGCGGATTGGCGTTTGCAGTAATGTGTCCACTATGATGACGCTGCTGCCCATCATCAATCTTTATCAAAGAATGGTCAGTGACACTTCAATCCCTTAGTTGACTCTTACGACACCCGCAGGAGTTGGGGTGGTGACAAATGTATTCCTACTGCAACTGTCGTCACCATACGGCCAGTTGAGCGGGAATAATCACAGACTATTGCCGCTCAACTCTTCCAGAGGGGTCGTTGAGGTGCCACCGACCATTTCTTGATACGTATATTGCTGATGGGCAGCAGCCGCGCAGCGCCATCATAGTAGACAGGTTACTGCGGTCGTCAATCTGCTTGCTCAGCGTGGCTATTATGTGCATTTGCTTCCTAATGCGTTTAGACGTATCGTTCATCGTATGCGTTTATAGCAGTGGACTGAGATAGGCCGATAATGTGTGCATGTGATGTATTCCAAACCTTTTTCGTGATGTAATTAACATACGTAACATTGATATTCTCGAGCCCTCTTTACGTAAGGTTCTGGAGATTACAAGATCGTGACCCAATTTTGCTCGCGTAATCAATGTGAAAATTCGCATAACAACTAGGAGCTGAAATAATGATGTTCATTGTTGAAACAGTTTTCATAGTCTCATTTTACATAATATTTGGCTTGTGTAAATTATCACTTGTTTTAACTCTAATTTCTTTGAAAACTTAATCAAATTACATAGTTAGATCTCTGCTTTTTCTGTGAAATACAATTAGTGTATTAAATAAATAATAATAATAAATAAATAATAAATGTGTAATTTGGCTTATGCGCAATAATAATTATGGCTTAAATGCTCAATTACACATAAAGAGTTTGTTTTTCAAGCGGTTTAATATAAATAAATTAGGTAATTGAAATTACATTCTCTTTTATTCCACACTAAAATAGAAAACATGTATTTCGAATATAACTGCAAGAAAACCAACTTCCAACAACTGAATATTATCTATAGTCCGATGTGTCAAGTTGAAAAAAGTTGCAAAAATTGGTAATTTAGTTCGGACTTATTCTTATGTTACAGTAAAACCATGGAAGCTTTCTGTTTTGTGCCAAAAGTTTTGTCTCATGCCAGTTCGGCAACAGCTGTCGGCAAAGTTTGGCTAAGTCGGGATATTGTAGTGAAACTGTTAGAGAGGAAAATTGCTACAGCGGGGAAAAATGATAATTTTCGGCTTCACTAAACCTTACGAAAGAAAATTATCTTAACCATATTCTTCCGAGTACCTACCGGTGGTTTTTGATGGTCAGGCGTTAACCGTTTATTGTGCAATGCATCACTTTTGCACTTGCATACTTGTTAGGACGTGACGGCAACCACGACAAAGATTTATAATAGCCAACATATCATAAGTTACCCACTTAATCCATTAATTTGATTGTAGGTACTTATTCCATTCGTCAGTTATGTTTTATGCTTATGCATTTTATATTAATTATACGCATACAATTTTTTACAAGCTTTGGGGAGTAAAGTTGTGCCCTTTTACACTAGGGCGAATTTTTTTTTAATTGCAAGATTTAAAAAAATTTCGCCCTAGTGTAAAAGTTTTTATTGTACAGTTCAGATTATTGTATGCGTTTTAAAGCCCAGTTTTTGTGAGAGCGTGGTTTTTGTGTTAATGTTTGTTTATTGCATGCACCAACGTCAACTCACGTGACCTGCTATTATGGCGTACCTATATTTCAAATTTAAAACTATAAAACAAGAAAAAATCTTGATTCAATGTGTCTCTCTAAAACCGCAATCTGCTAATTATTCGTTTATCCTCATTATCAATTACTCGTTTTCCTTTGCAAGAAAGGAACAAAACATAAATTACGTATTTACCTAATATTCGCCTCGCAAGCTTTTATGTATAAGGGGGTTAACGTACTAGTTCATCAAACATATTTGTAGTGCCATCTGCGTCCCACACGTCGCCTTATACAGTGTATTGGCTTTATGCGTGTTGCAAACAATTTTACGGGAGTTAGCATCATTTTATACGCTCAGGGGAGTTTAGAAGTTAGCAAGTGTCATGTGGCATTTATCTGCAGCCTTTGTGAACCCGGCTCAATTTTACGGATATTTACGTCAGAAGAAGTTAAAGAATTGACAAATTGAAATTGAAATTACTTTATATTGTTTTCGAGGATTGTATTTAATAAGAGTCTCGGGGTGGGCATTTTTTTCTGTGTTTCTCACAAATATTTGTGGCTTGACATTAAAATAAATGTCGGCTGCCCAAAGTTGAAGTCAAGTATGTCCATTTTTTTCAGTTTTTGTTTTTTTGCATATTTTGAAAAAGGAACCGAAAACGCATTTTTCTGCATCAAAAATTTTCTTCTAAACCCCTTATTTTTGAAGTTATAGACAAGAAATGTTTTCAGCTTTGTCGAATTTCCCTCAACATCTACGCTAAAACCAAGCATTTGGTCCAGATCCAAGCTGGAAAGCAGTATCTCTAAATGACATAAGTACTTGAAATTCAAATTTTCTCTGGAGATGCTTGATTTCAGCGTTTGGCTTTTAAACTAAGCAGACGTTTATACGTATATTTTAAGATTTTTAAGTAAAAGCGGAAGTCATTTGCGTCCTGCCTGTATGTAACGGCGGTTTCTGTTGTAACTGTTTAGCGTACGTTTATGAAATTTCAGCTCAAGGTATATATTGTGTGTTGCTACTGAGTTTTGAATATAAATTGTAAAATAACATTTTTTAAGGGGGTGCATCCCATACATGTATTTAAATGTCAAAATTTTTTTTTTATCCAAATGTTAATTTGTAATACATCATATGATAGGTTTTTTTTAAATAAGTTTATGGTTTCTTTACCAATAATATGATTAATGGAATACTTTCAGAAATAATAGTCCAGAAAGTCTAAAAAAATGTGTCTACACCCCTTAATTTTTTATCGGCAGGTCTAAAAAATATGAAAAAATATCAGAAATATGGGACATGATGCAATCTACTCGCAACATGATTTTGAACATATTAGATCTAGTTGTTTTAGAGAATTCGACAAAATACGTTTTATAACAAAAGCAAAAAGACGTAACTGCCTCATTTCCCCCTACATTTTAGTACAATGCAACAAACCTAAAATCAAGCATGTCAGACTTGCTTGTTTTTACGTTGACGGTTGTTCCCAAAAAGTGGGTGTGCGACAAAGCTGAAAACATTTCTTATTATTTGTGATTAAACTGAGCAATAAAAATAAAAATAAAAATCATCAAAAAATTAACATTATAGTGTTAAACGCCATGACAATAAATTTGAATTAATTTTGAGTTTATTTGTCGATGAAAATGACAAATTACGTTTTTTTGCTCTCCTGTAAAATTTGCAAAAATGGACATACTTGAATTTGACTTTGAGCAGCCGATGTACCAACGTAAGTAATATAGAATGAACAAAAAAAAGTGACAAAAAACATTAAGTGAAATCCAAACTAAAAATTTCATGTTCGACATTATTATCAACATTATAAATCATAGTCGTAATACTTTTTACGTGTTCTAATAATCTGTCTTTACCATAAACTGTATGAGTCCTAGGTACAGCAAAACAAATTGAGGAGAGATTCCGAAAGATTGGGGACCGAAAAATTATTTTGGAGAGTAATTGTGGAGAATCGATATGACCGTTTTTAAGTTTTGTTTATGAAAGTTTGCTCTTTAACATAATTTGAATTAAGCCCATAGCTATGTTTTTTATGTTAACACACACACACAATGACAGCTATTTTACTGCGGATGTTTCTGTAACAAATCAAAAGGAACTATGCATGACATCTTTTATTACAATATTTTTTGAAAACCGAAAATGTGCATTACCTATTGGCTATTTCATAGATGATATAAGTCTCCATGAGGTTTTTCTCATGCTACGATAAGCGAACGGAATTAATAAGGAATTAATAATTTACTGGATGGCTGTTAATTGGATGTCGATCCTTCACGCTGAGAACTCGTTAAAGCATATTTTTTAATTTACCGGACCTGATCAACGGCAGTTCAATTTTAATTTATATTTTATAATCACGTTGCATGCAAAAATAATGCATTTTGTCTATCTGTGAGCATGTAAATACGCCATAATCTATTATTTTTAGTACAGATGGTGCCTTTTTTGGCTCTAGTGCGAGAAGTGTGTCATTTTACGTCAGGTCCAAAACTTCGGAGGGCCATCTGTACTAAAAAACGTCGTACGAGACACGTGCAAAAACGAAATTTGTAACTCGTGTCGATTTAAAACATCGCCACTCGTTTCGAATTTCATGTTTTTCGCACTTGTGTCGTAATGTACTATTCGTTTTGTGAGGTTTTTCTGGAATAATTTACAGCTGAGTTTACACTTGCACGTTATTGCTGCTAGTCTTGAAACTTTTTTGCAGAATATACTCTGCCCCATTAGTAGCGTCTCGTAATATGCAAGTGGAAAATCAGTTTTGATTGATTGTCAGATTAGATTATGTCGATTACGTAAGTGTTCTTTCTACGTCCAGTTTTAAAATGAATATCCGCTAAATGAAGAATAACTTCCATAATAGTATACGTTTTATAGTAGCTATTTTGTTTATATTTTATTGCTTCATCTATTTTTTTATTGCTATAACAAATTAATTTATCTTGCCTAGTTGAAAAAAATACTGAAAAAAGGTTTTTTTCTGTATTATGTAACATTTAACCAAGTAGGAGAGTGTAAATTAACTAACATTCTAGATGAGTATTATTCAGTACCTATGTCTATTGACATACTGAATAATACTGATTACTTAGGATTAGAGTGATATATATACGAGGTTTATACAGGGTGTTTGGTCAGCGATAATAACAGTTATACCTTAAGTACTTTAGGAATTACAAGTGCTCAAACATGCACCAAAACAGCTGCATTTGGCGTTACCGATGCAAAATCCGTAAACAGAATGAATGTCAGCAGTGTGCTGACACTGCTGACTAGTGGAAGTGACCGCCTTTCATCCATCCAGTCCAGAAATACCTCATGCAACCGTATTCATCTGTTTGAAATTTTAAAATAGCCGCCATTTAATTATTGTTGGAAAAAAAATTGCAAGCTCCGACATCGCTGACCATACACCCTGTATATTGGTAAGCGTTTGTTACTTAGTGAGTTTCGCTTGTCAACCGATGCATTTAATCAATTATACCTGTCCATGTTTGTGCTGTCATTTATTTTTATAGTGCCGTTTAAATAACAATGTAAGTAACTCGGATAATGTCATATTAACGTCATTATGTATTATTATCAGCATTGCCTTCATAATGAAACACATTTGTTACATACTTGTAAAAATAATCCATAAGTATCGAGGACTAAGCTATATAAAATCCATTTTCCGGTTCCGTACTTGAGATAAAAGATATTTTGCCTGTTCAAAGTATATGAGTATTTATTTTATTAACATTAAACCTTTAATATTTACAAGTATTTGAACTGCAATACATATTTTAGAATTATAACTAACGTGAGACTCAAACACTTAGAATATTATAGAACCGGGTTACTCACGTATTTAAGTCAATCGAGCAATCATCGACTTAAATACGTGAGTAACCCGGTTTGATAATATTTTAATGTGCAATACATATAAAATATACATTATAATATATTATACAGGGTGGAAAGAGACGACGTTCCTTCCCGCGACCGACCGAGTCTATCAACCATTACGATGAACTTTCAGTATGGGACCAACATCGAAAGCGCACAACATAAAACCAACTCATATAATACCGTACTAACCAATGTTCGTTGTATTTTCTGGTCCTTTTTCAACTTAACCTAAATCTGGCAAGACAAATGAACAAGAAAATATTTGGAATATCGAGCAAATGCCGTGCCACACCCCTTGACCCCTCACGTATGGGGTAAGTTTACACGTTTACCATAGGGACCACCTTTAACCCTTGCGTTTGTCTGGACATAACTCACACGCGTAAACGAATTTGCAGGAGTTGGTTGCATGAATGAAGCATTGAATTTAGAGTAAATGAAGAAAATTATAATGAGTTTACGGGTGAATATCTGAGCGTTTCAACCGCCTAATTTTGGTGGCATAATTTTTGCCGAAGTTTTTATTTGTTACAATGTGGTAGGTACTTTGTCATTTGAAGGAGGCATAGTACCTGATACAAATGTCGAAGTATAACATGAGACTTTTAGAGACTTCGGCAAAAATGATGCCACCAAAATTAGGCGATTAAAACGCTCAGATATTCACCCTTACAGCGATTTGGTGAAGTACCTGGCACTGGTCTCACCGCGAGCTACTAAGCCATGAATTATCGGCTATAAACTCGAACAAAAGATACGCACTACCGTTTAAAGAAAAAAGACACGGCTATACTCGCCCAGCTATCAGCAATCACCGCCGAGCGAGTATCGCCGTGTCTCTTACTCGCCTACGGCTCGTTTCATAAAACCACACTCGTGTTTAATGCCTCTTATTACGCGCAGCCACATAAATAACTATTACATCCAATGATGTTGGGAGGTGTACTGACCGATTTTTGTTATGACACTGTTTTGCAAGTTAAGTAATTACATTGTTTTCAAATTCTTGTGGCCTTCAGAATTTATTATCAGACCGGGTTTATGATAAAATTTTATTTCATTATCGTCCGACTGAACTAATAAAATCAATACATAAAATCAACCAACGAAATAGACTTTCTGTTGATTGTCAAGTACAATTATCTCAAGCGAGATGAAAGTACTTACATTAAAAACATTTTTCATTGGATATTTATGAACTTCCAACGCTAAAAATAATTTATCTCAAAGTTATTAGAGAATTAAGCTTTTGAAACTTTTAACTTGATAAAACCAGAAGTGTTTGGCATTTACTCGAGACTTAATAACTGAAAAATAATTCATTAAAAAGGTTTTTAAGAAGATAAAAAGTTTAAAATTGTGAGTTGTTTAGATTTTCACTGGCTACATTTTCGAAAAGCAATTTTAAGTCTTTGAGATTACTGAACTTGTAACTGGTGATTTAGTTACCTTTCCTCGTAACTTTCCCAGCTCATTATGGGGAACGTTCCCGAAGTTTTCCCATGGTGATATTAGGAATTTACCGGGGACGGGACATCTCTACTTGTGACAGTGGTAGTAAATAAGAAGGTAGGCTTGAGGCTCGTTTGTCAAAAGCTTGTAACTTGTATTACAAGTGGAAGTCTCTTTATAACACTATTAATAAGATAACGACTTCTCTTTGTATTACAAGTTACAAGCTATAAATACCTAGGCTCCTGAGGCCAGGTAGACTATAGGCATAAAACTATTTTTCTTTTATTTTTCGTACTTGATTTCTAATTTTTATTAGGAATGTGATACTGAATGTCGCCCTGAATGATAATTTCTTTAATTCATAATAAATTGTATTATCCTTTCATACTTACGGACCTACTCCGACAAAAGTTAATTATACACATAGTATCGATCAAATATAATATATAAACCAAAACTAACCAAATATCAACAAACAATAAATAGATACCTAAATAATATGCGTAATTAACGATTTATTATCTATTTAGGTATATATCTAGCTTTAGTTGAGGTTTTAGAGGAGATGATTTTATCTATTATAAATATTAGATGTCATATATAATTATATAGGTATGTACCAATTTAATATATATTCCTATGTAATATAATATACATATACCAAAGAAAAAAGAGAACGATATTTTTATCTATTTATTTTAGAATGTCAAAAGACCACATTTTTATGCATTTAAATTTTAGTCGACTGTCTTTATTAAAAACAATCAAAAAAAGCATCTAAAGGGGAGTTTCAACTATTACATGTAAGTACCTACTTAGTACTATTATACATTTTTTCTACTCCGGCACTTTTATCTGTCATTTATATAGTCCCGCCAACAAATATAAAAGCTGGGCTTACACAATTTCAGAAAAGTCTATATACTCTATTCTTCAAAAACACCCTAGGCTTATAAAGTCGCTAAAATGCAACTGCTAGCAGAGATACCTACTCAATTTACAACAAATCGCAAACCTGACAACTTAACAAACAACTGGATTCATATTGTCTGAAATAATAACGTATCTAAAATAATTGCTACCAACGTAAGGAAAAAAACGCAAGTGTTTTAGAATCGTCACCGGCAGGCAGTAACTGACAGTTTAAAAAAAAAACGTTACCGTGTCTATTACATTCCGTCATTTGTTTTTTCATTGTTATTTTCAGTTTGTGCGGCAATCTTTAAATTTGTTTAAAATTCTTTTTTCATCTTTTTTTGGACTGTGAAGTGAAGAAAATAAATTTAATAATAATAAGATAAGATGGATTATGACGAGGACTTGGTTCTGACACCGGAAGAAATATCGACGGCGGCACAATCAGTTACTGAGAATTTGTTGCCTACAAAATCGCGGCATCTTTACGATCAGTCGTACAAGAAATTCATGGCGTGGCGAATCGAACACCAGACTTCGTCATTCTCAGAGAATGTCCTATTGGCATATTTTAAAAGCCTCATAGAATTATTCAAACCGTCTTCACTTTGGGTTGAATATTCAAAACTCAAGGCAACTCTCAACATATACCACCAGACAGACATATCTAGATACGCCAAGTTGCTGGCTTTATTGAAAAGAAAGTCAGAAGGTTTTAAGGCGAAAAAAGCGAAGACTTTTTTACCAGATGAATTAAAAACATTCATTGAGCAAGCACCTGATCGGAATCATCTATTCAACAAGGTAAATCTATAGTTACATACTTGTTGTTTTATTGTTTTATTAATGCACTAGTATATTCGGTTAATTATGTTATTTAGGTATTCTGTGTATGCAAATATTGTATTTAATTACATTGTAAGGATTTTTAACACCTAGATTCCTATTTCTTGTTACAGGTGGCTGTAATTTTTGGAATAATGGGGCTTGTCGCCGGCAAGAGTTACACGATTTAAAAAATTACAATATTATTGATGCCCAGGAAACGCTAGTGGTTCATATAATGAACAGCAAGAACCGAATTGATCGCACTTTTACAATAACAGGGAAATATTACCATATCTGCAAAAAGTACATGATTCTTCGCCCAGATAACTGCAACACTTTGAACTTTTTTGTGCGTTATGCTGACGGGAAATGTTTTGCTCAAAATATAGGTAAAATAATTAAAGTATATTTTCATATAACAAACTGTGTTTTATTTTGTGATAATCCTTAGTCGTAGAAAAAGTAATGTATGCAACGTTGTTTAACCGAGTCAAAAAATACTCGTGGCGTCTTTATTAACAATTTTCGGCTTCGCCTCAAATTGTTACTTACGCCACTCGCCTTTTTTGACCTCTCTTAAACAACTGTTGCATAAAATACTATTTTCTAACTATTCTAACTGCCGTGGTGTTATTAGTATTTGTAGAAAAAATAACATCCTTATTATTTTTTAAATCACTAAAAATTTAAAGTAAGTTAAGTAACTAAAATCTAATGCATTATTATAAACGCAGCACATGTACGAATCCGTGCACACAGAGGTCTAACCAGCTGCCTAAAACTTGTTATAAAAATACCCGAGGTTTGAAGGTAATGCTATTTTTAGACGCGGAGGCGTATGAAGTCACGACCTGACTCATGGTGTGTGCGATCAAAACGATACGACAAAAAGTTGCCGTTTTTACGTGCTTGATTGAGTTAGACGTGAGCATATACAAACATATGGCTTTTTGCAAGAGAAATTTAAGTAAGTACAACTTTGAATAAGTACTACTTAAACATGAAATAAAACTATGAAAACGGGTAATCTCGCGTATATTAATGTAAATTAATTAACTTTAACTTCAGTCGCCCGCAGACCACGAACCCTGTAAAGTGTTCGAAACGTCGGAATGAAGTTAAAGTTAATTAATATACAAATTCATAGTTTTATTTCATGTGTAGTTAATCCTCGCGGTAACCGAAGAAAATATTTCTACACGTTGTGATTCATTTGTACATTTGATTATATTTGAATTTAAAGCAGCATAAATTTGAATCTTTTTGATAGAGTTACTTTGCTTAATAGGTTCGTTGGTTCATTATACTTTAACCACTTATAAAATTTGCAGGGCAGTGCTAGTTTAGCTGTCATGGATGTGTGTTGTAACTCTACAATGTGATTCTATATAAATAGATTGTGATTTCAGTCTCCTAAAGGTGCGTTCAAACTAAAAGAGCATTCGCTGTTCTAACCTCCCACTCTACGAAATTCGATCGGTACACAAAACGTGATTGGTTGATTTCGTAGAACGGGCGCTAGAATGGCGAATGCTCTTTTGGTTTAAACGCACCATTATACACATCCATGACAGCTAAACTGGCACTGCCCTGCAAATTTTATAAGTGGTTAAAGTACAGTTTAAACTCTTAAATAGTAACTTATTAAACCTTAGGCTGATTTGTGAATCATTGCTTAAACTTACTTTTTTGGAAATTCATGATCTGAGGAAAGGATAATTTATATTTTGACTGCCGAAAAGTTTTATTTGGGAAAAATCGTTCCTTAGTACTCTGGAAATGATAACACCTATTATAATATGTCAAAATCTCCCTTCTCTATGTGCCAGTCCATGATCTCTTATATACGCCAACGAATACGAGTCCATTTGGATCCTACTCTTGTTTTTCTAACTCTGGTGTGCACAATAGACGAAGATTTGGAACTTCTGAAATATGTATTTGTTTATCAGTGGTTAAATAGAGTGCATATCAAATACCAACGTGTACACTTCGTTTTGCTAGATATTTAAGTACCTAAAATGACACAGTTATTTAGAGTCTCACGTTTGTTATAATTTTAATAGTTATTTATTATACAAGGGGGCAAAGTTGTTGTTTAACTGTCGTGCCAATATTGAGACCTGAGCTAGCGAAAGATTCCAAAATTGAGCCACGAGCGTAGCGAGTGGTTCAAAAACTGGAATCTTGAGCATTGCGAAGGTCTCAAGGCACGAGAGTTGAACAAACTTTGCCGCCAAGTGTAATACAACTTTTTTCCCCTCACTATCGCGAGGAAATATGATTACAAATCTCATCCAAATGTAAATTAACTTTAAGAAACTATTGAAAACTCAATGTCGAAACGTATCGTAGAATAGAGTTACTTATGGAATTTAAATATTGCCAATGGCTTACAAAGTCACATGAGAAAGGACCAATTTAACATGTGAGCTCCGATTGCGCATGTTTACTACGGTCATACAGATCCACTTATACTAGGCAGTAGGGGGCTATAGGAATTAGAGAAATGTCAAATTACTTTATTCACAAGTGTGTAAAAAGCGTTTTTACCCGCTCGTATTAAAGGATAAACGAGCGCTTTACGAGCTAGTGAGGGGAAAAATAATTACTGTGGTCAAATATCGATAGAACTCCATCGGCACATAAACCAAGGTTTTGCCAAAGATGGGTCTCGCTAAGCTTATAATATTGTACTAACACTTTCTTATTCAATAAATAAATAAAAATTAAAAGTTTTATATGTCAAACACATCTGATTGAAAATCAAAAATTCTGATTTACTAACATAATGTAGCATAATACTTTGACATGCATTAATTGCGTCAACATAAATCATTTCGACATGCCCTAAAGCCGAACATGTTAAGGGTCAACCATGCTCACTTAATACCTACCAACTACGTATACATACCACATGTTCTCGTGAATAAACTTTCCTTTCATATCATTTCAATAATTAAAGTATTTTTAATTAACCGTACTTACTAATAAATAACAAACTGACTAAAATAACAACATTTGTTTTTAAACTATTTCCGGACCTTTACGATCTTCAAGAAAAGAGCGTATTCCTATTTTAAAGGTCGGCAAAGCACTTGTAATACCACGGGTGTTGCGGGTGTCCATGGGCGACGGTGATCGTTTACCATCAGGCGATACGTCTGCTCGCTTGCCTCCTATTCCATAAAAAAAAATCGATAACAAATGGCAGTAACGACCTGTTCAAACGAAACTCAAACACGCGCACAAGAGGACACAACCTGAAACTAGTAGCAACAAAGCACAAAACAAATATAGGAAAAAACTTCATAGCAAACAGAATAGTACAAGCTTGGAACAAATTACCCTTTTAAGTTGTGAACTCTACCAGTGTTAATCAGTTCAAAAATATACTTGATAAACTATCCAAACAGTGAAATCGTGTTATGTGAACTATGATTTAGACGTACCAGCTTTAGCTGCCTGTCTAAAATAAAATAATAATAACTCGATGAAAGTCAGGCTTAAGAAAATAAATTACATAATCGGGTGAATTATGAGAAACTGGTTACTCGTATTTGGCTTACTAACTGGATTTCGTATGATATTAATATTAGATATATTAAGCTGGAAAATTGTATGTCTTCAATAAATACATCTAATACCTACTTCATTTTGTGTCTCGGTACACAAATAATTATATTATTC
>JALPQI010019319.1:0-17120 GCA_025490895.1 Thaumatotibia leucotreta
TGTTTTCGGATTATTCAGTAACTTTAAACAAAGTATTGCAAATAGAAAAATATCCCTTACCTAGGACAGAGGAACTTTTTGCCAAGTTACACGGTGGACAACAATTCTCTCAGTTAGACTTAAGTCAAGCATACCTACAACTGTGTTTGGATGATGACTCACAATTGCTAACAACTATTAATACCCATAAAGGGTTGTTTAAATTTACGCGCCTCGTTTTTGGACTTTCTAATGCCCCAGCAATATTCCAAAAGACCATGGAAAGTTTATTGCAGGGTATCGAAGGAGTACTGTGCCTATTAGATGATGTTTTGGTAACAGGAGATACAAAATCACAACATTGCTCAAGGCTAAACCAAGTTTTTAGTCGGTTGCAAGATGCAGGGTTAGTACTGAATAGGGATAAGTGTCATCTGTTCAAGGACTCTGTCACATACTTAGGGTTCGTTATAGACAAAAACGGTATTCATAAATGTCCAAATAAAATTCAGGCGATGGTATCGACGAAAGCCCCAACAAATGTTCACGAACTAAAGTCATTCTTAGGACTAGTAAATTACTATCGTGTTTTCGTGCCTAACGCAGCATCAATTTTAGGTCCTTTAAATCAGTTATTGCAAAAAGGAGTGAAATGGGTATGGACTCACGTCCACCAAAACGCGTTTACTAAAATTAAAGAAGAACTTGTATCAAATAAAGTTTTGGCACATTTTAACCCAAATTTAAAATTAATTCTTAGTGTGGACGCGTCCCCATGGGGGTTAGGTGCTGTGCTAGGTCAACTGGAGGGGGGAGTCGAGCGCCCTATCGCTTATGCCTCAAGGTCATTAAATAGTGCCGAACGCAACTATAGCCAAATGGAAAAAGAAGCTACCGCTATCATTTTCGCCATAAGACGTTTCCATCAATACCTGTATGGGTTGGAAGTACCTTTCATACTCCGTACCGACCACAAACCCTTAATGTACATTTTCCACCCCCACAAAGGGGTGCCGGAAGTCTCTGCGAACCGATTACAGCGATATGCGTTATTTTTAAACAGTTACAATTACGAAATAGAATATGTTACGAGCGAAAATAACTGTGCAGATTTTTTAAGTCGCGCATCAGCTGTGAACAAGTCGACAGCTGATAAGGCGGTTACGTCATCGGGCATTCCTCAGGTGCAGGCACAGGGAACGCACGCGCGCGGGCCTATCCTTTTAGATCGGGCAACTTATATTAATTTTGTAACTGATGGTAACTTACCTATTACCTTAAATGAATTAATTAATGCGACTAAAAGCGATCAGTGTTTAGGTAAAGTTAGTCATTTTATAACCACGGGCTGGCCCAAGAAAATGACCTGTTTGGAATTAAAACCTTATTATTATTGTAGGTACGATTTATCCTTAGAAAACAATTTATTAATGCGAGGCCATAAAATTGTTATTCCAAAAATTTTACAATCAAAAATATTAGAGGAACTACATAGGAGTCATCTAGGGATAAATAAGACCAAGGCAGAGGCTCGTTCCAGATTTTGGTGGCCGAATATAGATCGCGACATTGAATTACGAGTAGGTAGTTGCGAGGTTTGTATTCAAAATAAACCTACTCCGCCGCGAGCCCCGCTCACCGTATGGAAGTACCCAACCCAACCATGGCACAGAGTTCACTTAGATTTTTTTGGACCAATTCAGAATACTATGTTTTTCGTTATTGTGGACGCATATTCGAAATGGGTAGAATGTTTCCCTCTAACCAGTAACTATTCGAGTGCTACAGTAATTACAAAGCTTGAAGAAGTTATGTCGCGATTTGGTATAATGCACACACTGGTATCCGACAACGGGACGTCATTTACGTCCAGATTATTTACCGATTTTTGTAATAGAAACGGCATAAAGCACATAACTTCTCCAACGTATTCGCCGTCAAGTAACGGACAAGTGGAAATATATGTCAAATTATTAAAAAAACACGTTAAGGGGTTACTTATGGAGGGAAAACCTATAAAAGAAATTGTGAACGAACGATTACAGGAATTTTTGTTTAGGTATCGTAATAGCAAACACACAACAACGGATAAGTCACCGGCAGAGCTAATGCTCGGCCGGTCCTTGCGTAACCGGTTCGATCTATTGCTAAATGTGTCATCGTCACCCTCAACGGATTTGCAAACTAATGTAAAATCGAAACAGTTTTTGCAGGCCAAATATTATAAAGGTAACCGGAATGTAGATTTTACGATTGGTGAACATGTGTTAGTAAAGTTAATCGCTAATAATAAATGGACAAAAGGGGTTATTAAAAATAAGTTAGGGCGAAGCATATACCAAATATATTTACCAGAGATGGACAGACTGATAAAGAAACATAAAAATCAAATATATATGTATAAAGGAGTTGGAAATAGAAATGAAAATGGCATGAATAAGGACACTGATAACATTACGGATTGGGCAACGATGTCTTTCTCTTCCGAACAAGATTTAAGAGGAGAGGAGGAAGAGGAGTGGGTAGAAGCGGACTCCGACATTTCTGACCCAGTGCAGGACACGTCGCCGGAGCCGGAACAACAAGTTTCGACAGCGCCGGCCATGACGCCGTCGAGCACGCCCGATGCCCCGGCGGTGCCGCCGCCAGCGCCAGCCGCGTGCCTCGCCCCGGCCGCGACACCCCCTCCGCATGACGGCCTCGCTCCGTCAGCATCGACCGAACCACTCGCCGCAGCGATACCTACACCTGACCCAGGTGGCTCGACAGATACAATACTCGAAAGCCGCGCGGGTGCTCGTAACGCTAGACTGAGAGATATACCCAAAGTTAATTATAAGTAATTATGTACCTTTTAAGAATTTATGGTGGAGGGATGTTAGGTTAGTTCGCATTCACGCCTGTATTGTTAGGGTAGCAGTGCATTAAATGGATACAACGCGAGCGCACGTCTTTCATTTATCACAACTTATTTTTCGACACCCACCCACATGTATTCCATGATTATTTCTCGGAATACTTATTCATTGTAAAACAGGTACAGTACAACGCTGATCTTTGATAAAAAGTCCCATGTGATATAATTTCCCGCAACAGCGAAAAAGCGATGACTACCCTAAAATATCCATGATCTTCAAACCACTTACCGTGAACGGTCTAGCCAGAGCCTCGACCAATTCCTCAACAGCGGACATGTGCTCGGAGTCTTCGATCACTGGTGCCGGCGCTCGCTGCGGGAGCGGCGCCGGCGCAGGCACCGCGTCACCTGACACCTCGTCGCCGAACGCTTCTTCTAGCGGTAAGCGGGTGTCTTCTACTATACTTGATTCCGCTACCTCCTCGGCTGAAGAATCGCTGGAATGTGAGACTATTATTAGTTTATGCTCTGATTTTGGCATAAAGTGTTTAATCATTTTGTTGTGCGAATAACCTATCTTAGCTTTCGCATTGCAAGCGACGAAAGTAGTATATTATTGACACATAGACATGTAACATACAGCCTATTCATCCTTACTTATCTTAACTAGTAAAGAAGAAGCTAACCTAATACATGTTTCTCACTTAAACTACCATATTTGCCGAAATTAGAAGACAGGACAATATTTACACAAGGAATTGTTTCCTTCTAAACAAGGTAGGTATAACACCTGTTTACGGTGCAAAATGGGCAAATTGAGGATAGACTTAGACAAGTAGGGATAAATAGCCATTACACTGAAAAAAATGCTAAGTTGGATTTATCAGATCTTGCGTATTCTAACCGGAAATTAAGGTTAATTGGGTCCTATCACAATTTTTTTTTCATTTTACCAAACTTTTGATGTTGGCATTCTACTAAATTAATTTGGTTGATTACACCAGTTTTTTGTTGATTTCACCAGTTGTTTGGTATAATGTACAATGTTCTTTGTTGATTTAACCAGAACTCTGGTCTCGACTTCAACCTTTTTAGCTTTGTAAATGTAATAGCAAGGATTTGTTACATAATATATCAAAGTTTCCTCGTAATATAGCCAACCTAAGTCACTTTGGTAAATATTTTTTTCAGTGTATTACCTGGTAGGTACATAAAATAGAGCGTTGATCAATTTATTTAAAAGAGTTCAAATGAATAGGTGCCTGCCTTCTCGTTTTACTGGCATTAAAGACTATGTATTACCGTATAAACTACGGAAACAAATCTTACTTGATTTCATTGTGGTCGCGATGCGTTCGATCGTCCTTTCTATCCAAAGCCCCGTGTCTCTGAGGAGCTACCCCAGCCAGCTGGCAGTGATCCAAGCAACCGTGCCTGCAGATCTCCACTTTGCATCTGATATGCACGCTTAGGGCATCCGGAAACTTGAAGGCGTGGAAGAACGCGTAAGTGATCACCGTTGCACGTTCATCCGCTGCTTTAGCTTTTAAAAACCTTAAATTATAAAATTGATGACGTCAGTACGGGCTTGTAATAAGGCTTAGATATATTATAATAACGCTATACATAGGGCTATATGTATCTAGTTAAACTATTACTTTAAGTCGAAGCCGGTATTGGACACGCATTACGAAGGGTCCGATTCGAGAAGTTAGGTCCATTCCAATATCGTGGGACATTATTTCACTAATAAACCTGTACTTGTGTTTTGGATAACTACTAAGCGAAAATATAGGTAATAGACAGATAAAGACACTTAAATACATATAAGTCAACCATGACTAAAGAATACATGTATATGTTTTTGTGATACATATACAATCAAATGCCCTCATCTGGATTAGAACTCAGAACTTCCAACCTTTGCAGGCAGCCAGGCAGAGTCACTAGGCAGGTATAACATATTAATGGAAGCCTACCTGGATATCATCTTCGGACGCAAGACGCAGCCATATTCATCCGAAAGTTGTATAATGTGTCCGGAGCCATCGGACGCCGCACAAGACTTCACTCGCATGTCGAATTCACCTGAAAATAAAATTCACCAATTTATTGGGTATCTGTAACCATTACATTTAAACAAACAGAACATAACCTGGGGCCTTTAAACGAATATAAATTAGGTATGTTACTTCCTTTGAAACAAATCAAACTATTTCATTATTTCTTAATTGATGTCACTAGCCGTAATCGAGTAGGCCTGTGGCTGAAATAGTTGTCAAATAGGTATAAACATATGCCTACTTCAAATATGCCTATGTACCTTACTTATACTTTTGTATTAATTTCGGTATTTTATCTACCTACTATATTATACGTAACTATTTTGCCACTAATATATGTATTCGTTTTAGTCGCTCCCAAAAGTGTTTACTTGATACATCATCACCTAAACATTTCTAAAATGCACTAGCTACACCCATGCCATTTAAGCTTAGTGGTCAAACGAGAGTGCCTCTTAACCATCCCATTCATGCCAGTTAAGTGAAAAGTGATTAAACTGTTTACCGAAACCACAAAAGGCTAAAGTATAACCAAACATGCAAAGGCGGAAACACGTAAACAAATATACCATTAAACAAAGTAAACACGAAGAAAGCTGTCGCAATACAAAGTTAACGCGACGGCGGACGGCGCCGAGCTTCAATAGTAAAGTCTCAAATATGTATACAACTTTGGACCTTATTTTTGAGGCGTGCTACTTCTAATGATGAGAGTACATATTTAGGGGCATAAAATGATAATTTTATATAAAATATGACTAACTGTTTTATGTGCAGGTCGGTGAATTGTTTTGATTGTAATTATTGCACTACTCGTTACCAGTGTAGGTAATTACTTATGTGAGATGCTGAACGATACTATAAACGTAAGCAAATGTATTCAATTTCGGATATATATTTTAGACACACTTAACTTTTAATGATCCGGATTATGTACCTATTCGAGACTTGGTATTGATAGTATCATTATGGTATAGGTATGGCGTACGACCAATTTCATCTATCGTAAGTACGATAAATTTTTCATAAAGTAGGTATGAGCCACGAACAACAAATTAGGTATTTTAAAAACAAACGGGTCAGACTCACCTGCCTGCCTGCGACCACGGGTGTAACGTCATGCCCGAAACGTCAGGATATAATTAAACGTAAGTTTACGCGATTAAGACCCGTTTGTCTTTAAAATATGAGTGATAATCGGCAAAGTTTAAATCAATATAACAAATTAGGTACCTATACTTAATTTTCCTCTTTTTTATAGAAAGCTCGACGCTGCGGCTACTTTGTAAATATTTTTAAAAATATTTGACATCCTGAGAACCCTTAAACTTTGGATAAGTATAGTCATCATACTCGTAATACATCTTTCAAAGTACCTACATAATAAACATCCTTTTAGTATTCACATGTTTCATGACTTTAAACAGCAATTAAAATAATCTTAATAAAACGACATGAAAGTTTGTAATGTAAGTAAGGAAATCAATTAGACCAAAAACATGGTGTCCATTGGGAATGTAAAGCACTAAAACAAGTGAGTAGTGGAAATGAAACTGAGTTGTTCCGTAATTTGATATGGGGCTAGTATACATATTTAAGTACCTACATATTTACTATTGAAGTTGAAACCAGTGAGGTCATGTAAGAGGTTCTCTTTGACATAGCGTCGCCTACGTGATACAGGCTCCGAAGTGTGTAACGGCACTTTGAACCACAGTCATAAAAATTTAGGCAAATACGCACAATTTACTTAGTGACATGACACTTCTCAGTTCAGAGATTTATTTTCACTTCACTCCGGTTCCAACTATTTGTGCAATTCAGTTTTTTTTCATCATTTATGAGGCAATAAAATAAAAAGTTCAGTTATGGCATATAAGTATACTTATACCAGGATATGAATACACGTAATTCCTTTTTGAGTACTTCTTTATAATAATTATGGCGGTATACATTTGTATATGTACAGTCAACGTCAAATATGTTGGTACTTAGAATTATAACCAACGTGAGACTGAAACATATTAAAATATTATCGAATTGGGTTACTCACGTATTTAAGTCGATCATTGCTCGACATGTCCGACCCATTAAGTGGATCCTCGTCCGGAGCACCCTCGGCCAAAGCCCGACGCGTACTTCGGGCCTGCGCCCTGCGGGTACTGGCAGTAACCCGGTTCGATATCATTTTAATATGTTGGTACTTAATAAACCAAGCGTGTATCTAAAAATCACCGGTGTATTTGGCCCACTTTGACCGTTGCAAAGTATTTGAAACTAACTGCACAGTTTACCTAAGTTATAGGTAGGATATAAATAGTTTAATTGGTACATAATCAAATAATTATTTGATCGACCGTACCACCCAACGATTCTCTGTCATTGTATGATTTGCAACTTTAGTACAAAGTGTACAAAGTCCAAACCTGCTCTACGTTTGCAATATCAGATTAACAATCGGAGGGTTTAAAGATAATGAGGTGCCCGACGCACGATTGAACATCGCACTTGCCATCAATTAAATCAAACCATAATTTATCTTAATTAAGATAACAATCTTCTTTATCAAACATCTTGTTCACATCTTTATATCTGATGCGAATGTTCTCACACCGATATTGTCCCGTTTCACTAGAATCAGTTGAATTTATTGCTGTAGAATCCATTTTTAAGGGCTTTTTTGTCGGTAATGTTCACTAAAAGTAGGTTATGGCTAAAAAAAAAGAAACTGCGGATTTTTTATAGTCTAACGACAAACGGGGCTTAATCCCGTAATTGTGGATTATTTTTAAGTACCCAACGCCTCAGTTCTGGTCGTCTAGATTATTATTCAAAAGATTTTTTTAAAGTTTTGTGTTATATTATAACTCATAACACGGATTATTGCAAAAGAAAAGATATCATCAAGTCTCGCATTCTTGTATTTATTTGAGAGATAACATTACGCTTTACTTTGGAACCTGTTAAAGAATACCATTTTTACCAAGCCAATTATAGTATCCCACTGTTGGGCATAGGCTTCAAATCGTGGCTTCTACAATTCTCAATTCAGTTCCTACCACGCCCACGTCCACCTTGAAGCATCAACTTGGTGGTTATATTTGCCCACCTATCAGGATACCTGAGGTAAACGTGGCTAGTCTAGATCCATTTAGAGCTTAGCGCTTTTCAAGCCCACGTCAGCTATGCGGGATGTTGAACGCAGTATGGTGAACCTTCAATTTGGACTACTGACTCTCTGTGAGCGACCACATATTGGCAAGTTTGCTTCAGTGACAGTAAAAGGATAGATGCTCTTCATTAGCTCCTTCATGGACCCGTAGCTTATCCAAATGTTTTCAACATGCCATTCGACTTCCTTATGCTTGTTTATCTGTTGCTAACATAATGTATAATGTGCCCGTCTATCTCGACCCTACGTTTCATGTTGTTGATTATCACTTGAGTCTTGGCACGATTAATTTAAAATCCAACTTGAAGGCTTGAAGAAAATCTATTTGATATTATTTATTTGAGTTGCCATCAGTTGACTCGTTTGAAATATCGTCGGAGATAGTGCAATACCGCGTAACTAACAAATTAAATTAGAGTCAATTTGAGTGTCAATTGTTTCATATTTCAACTCTATCTGCTTTGGTAGTTACGCGGTATTACGCTATCCCCGACGATATGTACCTAGTTCATTACGTGCCCATTTACTCGATTTGTCACGATTGCATAAAACACTATTATAATATTCAAGATTTTAAAGTTTTATGGCTAAGCTCATTATCGCAACCGACTGGTAACGCGACCATCATGCCGTTAAACAAACGCATCCGAACGTATTTGTCTAGTTTACTTTTTACCATGCTCTATACCGTTAACGGAGATATTTGCTCGTCATTATTGCCCTGTTAGACTCGCATTACTCGCATTATATGATTACAAGCGTTCTTATAACTTTTTCACTACCTATATCAAATAATTAGAAATAGCATACATACCTACTCTACTTAATATTTTATAAACAATCATGATGCCCGTCTGAGGCCTCTATTCTACGCCGTCGAAGCAAAATCTTTCTAATTTATTACCTCTTGAAATAACATTAAGATATTAATTAATAGACGAACAAATATAAACAGAAAATTATCGACTAACTAGTTCATTATTTCGTGGTAGCAACCTTATTTTACAAGTTCGCATTTTTGTGAATAACAAATTGATAACAGTTATTTTTCACTCTGCACTGTCCAACAGCCATTTCCCAGAGACCTGGAAATCAAAAAATGTAATTGGGATCCACAATCTTTCTGGTCCCCACCCAGTGCGATGCGAGCGGGTGTTCCACGAGGATCTGTCCTTGCCCCCAATCTCTTCATCTTGCAAATCAATGACATTCCCAAAGTGCCTGGAGTATACTATGCCTTGTTTGTGGATAACGACTATTTCCGATGCGTCACCTTTCACACATATACTAGCTTTCTGCTAGTTCACGTTACTTGTAATAAATTTAATACATTTATGTGTATGTAACATACCTACCTAATTGAATAATTTATCTACCGATCTCTACAAGCACAAAGTTGCAAGTGGTCATAATGATAATGATTTCAAATGCGTTCGTAACAACTATTCGTTAACACCGGGCATCGAACATTACATTCATAACTGTTTCCTTATATCGCGAGTTGACATCACACCTTGGCTGTCAGCGAGATCCCATGTCAATGAATCTGTCATTGTGTATGTGGGTGTCTTTGAATATCACTTATTGACTTACGGCTCAAAATATCGATTTGATTTCTTATAGATATTTGCACAGTATATAATTTATAATGTGATGTTTTCATGCCTATGAGATGACTTGAAAATCTGGCATAGTGCGAGTCGGACTCGCGCACAAAAGGGTTCCGTGGCAGCAAATATAATAATTGGGCATTTTCGCGAGAAGAGATCCAAAAAAAATTTTTTTGAAGGTAGGTAAATTTAATATTTTTCCTACTCAGAATAACGAGTTCTTTCAATCTAGGAGGAAAAAAGTACAAGAAAAAAATGGTCCCACATTTTTCATACATTTTACATGCTCTCCACTTTGTAACCGTTGTACAAAGTGTTTGAAAAACGGTTACGTAATAGAAACAAAAAGTTGGGACACTTTTTTTCTTCTAGTAGGATCGAAAGAGCTCGTGATTCTGAGCAGGAAAAACATAAAATTTACCTGTTTCAGAAAAATAAGTTTTTGTATCTCTTCTCGCGAAAATGCCCAATTACAGTTATATCAACATTTATAAATATTATCTCAAAAATTACGAGAGACACTTTTATCGAACCTAAAATCGTTTATTAATATGGTGCATATTGCAATTTATTTTATATTCCATAGTTTAAAAGATAAGAGGTGGGTACACTTTTTACAACTTCGAGAGCTGACATCTCGAAAACGGTTTATTTAAAGAAAACTATCTTCTAGGAACCTATATATAGGTATATACTATACCTATAATTTTAAGAGATTTTTCCATTGATACGGTTATTGGTAAGGATTGTCATATACGTAATAAAATATTTTAAAATAAAAATAAAACCGCCTTCAAAAATTCGCCCGAACTAAAAACTAAAAAATAATTTTATTTCCTACTTCTTAGGATTTCCTACCCAAACCTTTAAACCTAGGTATCCTACAGGTATCCTACAGATTTCTTAGAAGTCGGTGCCAAGCCAAATACGTTCATAGGTATATACTCGTATTAGATAGAGCTTTGTAACTTACTGTCAGTCCGATTATGTTGTTATCAACAGAATGATCTACCTCAGTCATTTTCATTAAAGCATAACCGGTGTGACAGTAAGTTCTATGACTTGACTATAGACAAAAATCTATCAAATACGGTCATATACTCGCGAAGTGAACATATTTGGCTTGGCATCGACTTCTAAGAAATCTGTAGGATACCTGTAGGATACCTAGGTTTAAAGGTTTGGGTAGGAAATCCTAAGAAGTAGGAAATAAAATTATTTTTTAGTTTTTAGTTCGGGCGAATTTTTGAAGGCGGTTTTATTTTTATTTTAAAATATTTTATTTTACGCTTTTTAGTAGTGTAAAATCGTTATTTAGTATGCACTGCACTGTAATAGGCCAGAAAACCTGAACTGGATAACTTAAATATTCAAAGAATTATCCCATTATCGAGGAGATATACAGTGTATCATCAGTAGGTATGAATAATTTCAAAGATTATAGGTAACAGCCTTAGCATGCCTATATTATTTAAAGAATCACTAACCGCTAACCAACATGTCATAACTACTAAGCAAAAACTTGAATAGATCTCGAAAATGTATGACAGTTGTTACATTCAAAGAATTACTTAATCGTTAAGGAGTTATACCTTTCGTCATCAGCTCACCAATATGAGACTATGACCACCTAAAGGCAAATACTCAAATAGCTTCCAAAATATATGAACTATGTTATATTTAAAGAATTATCCCCCAACTCCTAATCTCTAAGGAGTTGTACCTTCCATCATCAGCTCACCGACATGAAAGGATGACCACCTAAACGCAAATACTCGAATAGCTTCCAAAATACATGAAATATGTTATATCTAAAGAATTGTCCCCCAACTCCTAATCTCTAAGGAGTTGTACCTTTCATCATCAGCTCACCAACATGAAAGGATGACCACCTAAAGGCAAATATTCAAATAGCTTCCAAGCCTTAGCATGCCTATATTATTTAAAGAATCACTAACCGCTAACCAACATGTCATAACTACTAAGCAAAAACTTGAATAGATCTCAAAAATGTATGACAGTTGTTACATTCAAAGAATTACTTAATCGTTAAGGAGTTATACCTTTCGTCATCAGCTCACCAACATGAGACTATGACCACCTAAAGGCAAATACTCAAATAGCTTCCAAAATATATGAACTATGTTATTTTTAAAGAATTATCCCCCAACTCCTAATCTCTAAGGAGTTGTACCTTCCATCATCAGCTCACCGACATGAAAGGATGACCACCTAAACGCAAATACTCGAATAGCTTCCAAAATACATGATATATGTTATATTTAAAGAATTGTCCCCCAAACTCCTAATCTCTAAGGAGTTGTACCTTTCATCATCAGCTCACCAACATGAAAGGATGACCACCTAAAGGCAAATATTCAAATAGCTTCCAAGCCTTAGCATGCCTATATTATTTAAAGAATCACTAACCGCTAACCAACATGTCATAACTACTAAGCAAAAACTTGAATAGATCTCAAAAATGTATGACAGTTGTTACATTCAAAGAATTACTTAATCGTTAAGGAGTTATACCTTTCGTCATCAGCTCACCAACATGAGACTATGACCACCTAAAGGCAAATACTCAAATAGCTTCCAAAATATATGAACTATGTTATTTTTAAAGAATTATCCCCCAACTCCTAATCTCTAAGGAGTTGTACCTTCCATCATCAGCTCACCGACATGAAAGGATGACCACCTAAACGCAAATACGCGAATAGCTTCCAAAATACATGAAATATGTTATACTTAAAGAATTATCCCCCAACTCCTAATTGCTAAGGAGTTGTACCTTCCATCATCAGATCACCAACTTAAAATGTTCATGACTAGACGCAAATACTTGATTAGTCTTCGAAAAGAAATGAAAAATGTCATGTGTGCCTACAACATTTGAAGAGTTCCCTCGATTTCTCCAGGATCCCATCATCAGATCAGAATTCGGTGACAATGGGACCAACTAGAAGGTATACCCTTTCAAACAAAAAAAGAATTTTTCAAATCGGTCCACGCGTCTTCGAGTAATCGGGGAACATACATAAAAAAAAAAAAAAGATTTCGACGAATTGTTAACCTCCTCCTTTTTGAAGTCGGTTAATAAAATAATAATTGAAGAAGATTGTACCAATTAAATTATTAATTTATCGTTTATACCTCGATTAGATCGCTTATGTTTAGTTTGAGTTTAGTTATAATTATGTACTTACATCTCTATTAGTGCGTAAGTAATAATTTCTTAGACCATACCAGACTTGAGTTATTGAGACTTGACACGACCGCTTTCGAGAAATGCAGCTATTATACCGGCGTTATCCGATGTGCATCAAGTAATAAAAACCATACTTTATCTGTTAGATTATTATAAATGGACATATTTGATAGTTTACTTATAGTCATCGAGTAAATAGGCTCCTCTAAAGTATTTACCAGAAGAAAGTAAGCATTTGACGATTAACTAAAGGTCGTGCCTTTCAATCGAGCTTCATGATTCGAACGAGTATCAAACGACTCGATCTGCCGCGGTGCCGGGTGAATCGGGTGATTCATCATTGCAGTAAACAGGCCTGATTAACGATTAATTTCTTTTTGGCTGTCCGGCGCATTTTTACACAGCAAGAAACATTTTAAAATCGTTAACATTGGTGAAGAATTGGCCCTTGGGGCTTTTAAGATACCGCTGTGTTAATTTTGGCCCATTTAGATTACGAGCTGACAAGGTATGCAGTATCCTGTGTAAATGGTTTGTTCGAAACGGACATTTTAAAATTTGCATTTACACATATACATACATATTAGGCACTTTTATGCCGTTAATTTAATTAAGATAATTAATTTATTTAACGACCGTTATTTGTATTTCAGAAAGCGATGTATTTTGTCCGATTTCACAATACACTCATTGTAATCTGGTTATACACCCCAGGTCAAAAGTATGGAAACAAACGTGTAATACTTATATGCAGAAGTTTTTTAGCATCCGATTCGTACAACCACTTTCGTTTGGTTACCCAAAATTGACATCGCTTTCCACGAAAGGATTACAATAGGTAGACCAAAAAATAGATACGTGATGGATTAAAAAAATATGAAGGTAAAACGAAATTTTTGTCGTCTTTTTAGTCCGCGGTTATCCAAAGAATCTCTTACCAATATTTGAACTGAACTCTATAAACTGAAAAAAAATATTTTAGTCTTGTTGTCTGCAAAAGCCGTTTGACGTACGAGAAATAGTTTTTCAAATTCAAAACTCACAATCGTTTCAAGTTGGGTAGGGCTGATTGCATTGCCTTTAATAACAACAAAATAAACTTGTTTCTATACTTTTGACCTACGATGTCTACTAAAAATTACAATGCTAAGAGTATAACGATAAATAAAAAAAAACTTTTATTGATTCTAGGCGGATTAGGTATTTCCTCCGATTTTCTGACATTTAAACACTGCATTTTCCAAAAACTAATTATATGACACATCAATGGAAGAACAATCAACCTACGAACAAATAAAACATGGAAGCCGCACGCCATACTAAATTGCTTTTCAAAAACGGTCCTGAATTTCCATGTTAGGTCCATGTTATATGGTCGCAGAAGTCAACGAATATTTTGGTGTCAAATTTATATTTTGGTTATTGCTGCAATTCCATGTCTAACGGTTCTGGCAACAATACATCGTAATTCACATAATGACAGACACCAATCGGCAGAATCGATGAACACTTTTTTATAAAACGTCTTCGTTTATGAATGGTATTATAAAGTTTAACGATCGTTTTATAGCGGAATCCGGTTTATGGAAAAGTATTGTGAATCGAAAGAATCGAAAAATCAAATCGTAAGAGAGCCGGAACGATGTTGATTGAAGATTGTAGCTAAATAACAAAACAAAGAAATAAAACTACTCTTAATCAATTTAACCAATGTTAATTGATTATGAATTGATTGGGCATTTTCACATGAAATTCAAATAGGTTTAACGAAAATTGTAGAACGTGAAGTTGTGCTGATTTTGGAAGTAATAAAACTGTGATTTAGGTATGCGTTTTATCTTCAGTTCACGTGTCTTTTACTAAAGCAGGCATCAGTTTGCAGTTTTTAAGTGTCCGGTAATATGACAATTATAAGTTAATCATGTGTAAAGAGCTTAATAATGTTTTTGTTTAACGTCAAATGAATATGTATAATAATAGTACATACAAAATTGGAGCCCGAGTGAAACGAGGGCGACAATCACCCGAGTTAAAAATAAGTTTTTACACGTGTATCGAACGACTTTTTTCATAACAAGTGCTTCAAAAAGAGAAATTAACGCACGCGAAGCGTGCGCAAAGTTTACTTTTCCGCACTAGTTTGGACAACGTATTTTTTAGTACGAGGTTGTCAAACAAGCGTAGGTACAAAGCGTAGGTAGGTAGGCAACGTAATAGTAAGCAGCTACCGTAGCCTATCGTCATTCAACTCAACTCATTCGTTACATGCATGTTGCCGACCCGTTCATATAATATTATTCAATGTGCTGACTGCTAAAGTGACTAAACTTGTCGATTCGGACTTGTCGTCAAAATACTGCATCCTTTTTGGCACCATCCAACTAGACCTAGCCTGAGCAACGAAGCCAAATAAGAAAATATAATATGAAAAATACATCTTGGTAAATAAAAAAACGAGTAGGTACTCACGTAAAGGGAAAAGGGTCTTAAAAAATACAAAAAGTGCATGAGCCAAAAAATATGTGCACTACTAGATACGCTACCACGATAAGTAAGTCTTACCTCGATAGTCGTTGATCGCGACCACAAGTGTCAATGTGGACCCCAGGGGCACGATGCCCGACACTGGCGGCGCCCAGGGTCCCTTGCCGGCCTGGATCTCCATCCAGCAGTCCACGTTGTCTCCTGCAACATTCAGTAACAGTTATTTAAGCTATACAATGGAATCACATAGTCGTCATCCGCAAGTAGGGAGGTGCTATTAGCTACGCTTTGGCAGATTGGAATTTTTGATGCTGCTGCCCATACATTAATGCGTTTATCCGCAGTTTAAGGACATAATTATTCGAGCCAAAAATAAGAGTTGGAACAATATATTTTGTATACAATTATACATCTAAAATACTCGTATAGTACCTAGGTACATAATTCCTGTACTAGCCGTGGGCCAAGATAAGAACTGTTACCATATCTCTCTCATTTATGGCCCTACTATGGGTACCTACCATTTAAAATTAGACAGTATATTCGAAAATTATAACAAAATTGAACTTTCAATTATGCCACCTGAAGGTCAAAAAAGAAAAATCGCCAGGGACCTGTGAGAACGACATTGACAAAATTAGTTGATCTCACCTCTAAAATCTAGCTGTACAACATCCAAATCGGCGATGACCATTGGCGGTTTGGAGGCGGTCTTCTCGTAGTCGTTGAACCACTCGCAGCGTAATCTCTTGGCTTCATCCCACACCTCTAGCAGATCCTTGTCGTATTGGACTACCACGGTGTTCTCATAGAACTGACCGTGGAGATCTGGAATACAATTACGTATGAAGTTGTTATAACTTTATCACATCGAATCTTTACAATGTATAAAATATATGTATTGCAGAATATTTTAAAAATAAATAATTCCAAACAAAAGGGTACAATTTTTAGAGCCTTATTGCTAAAGCTACAAGCGGATCACCTCACGCAAAAAGTTGAAGTCGTCCGAAGAACGCGGATCGAACCAGTAGCCTCTTGGCCAACAGTGCGCGAGCAAAACTGATCCTTAAAAGCTCCAGCTCAACTCCCTTTTGGAACCGTCAGCTAGAAGACACTAATCTACCAACTTTACTTGCAACTGACGCGTTCAGCCTTTATTTCATAAGCTTTAAAATCGGCTTTGCATTGTGTGTTCAACGTATAATGAAATGCGTTTCGCTGGCTACACTTAAAGTTGCAAATTGTTTGATACAGCGGAAAGGAAATATGCTAGCGTGAAGAGCAAGTATTGGGTTGAGGGATGGCGACTGTGAGGCGCGTCGTCAAGGGATATTGGTCCTTAGTGCTCGCTATGCGGTCCGGCGGGTGGCGATTCTGAGAAACAATGCGCGGCAACATTCGCAGAAGGAGCGGGACGCATGCGTCGTCCGTTATACTCCACAGTGGCCATAGTGGACACAACTAGGAATCGGAACGAGAAAAAGTTTCTTACTTTGTTGAAATGAGACCGACATGCCGTAAAACTTGGTCTGCGACGATTTATTGCGAAATTGTTACGAATTACCGCAGTTACCAAGAAGTTCAAACATACAGTGCCAAACGGATATGCGTTTTAATTTAGATTCATATCATTACTTTAACTGTTACAGTATTTGGTCTTCAGAAGGTAGTATAGTTAGTCGTTTAAGAAATGGTACTATAGCATCTTTTGATAATACGTAAATATAATTATATTACT
>JALPQI010019320.1:0-19279 GCA_025490895.1 Thaumatotibia leucotreta
ATTAGTGCGTGCGTTAGAGAGGCAAACAGCGAAATTGTAAATTGTAACTTTATAAAACGCGACCCTGCGGTTTGTAGAAGACTTATGATATGAATAAGGGAATAAGTACCTAAAGTACCTACAAGACGCTAAAAGTAAAAACGTTCATTTAGTAATTTGAACACTTAAAGCATGGTTTCTTATTTCGCTAAACTTAGTTAGTGAGTTTAATATTCATTTGAATAAAGGAATTAATTAAGTAAGTACCGCATTAATGTAATGATGGTGTGTTTAATGATAACGTCGAAGTCTACCCACTTATTGATGAAAATGAAATTATCAATATCAGTAACACTACTTAATGGGTCGTTCTTGCGTTTCGTTCAAAAAATGTTGTTTTTTGAAGAATATTTTTTTTTCTTTTTTATGTCTTGTTGTTATATATTTAGATTGAAATACTCATTAATATAATAAATCAGTCAAAGGCACATATATAACTATAACATTTATGAGTAAAAACGATGGAAAGGAATGAGCCGACCGAAGGCAATGAATTTTGCATGGAAAGTAATAAACACGCTTGGAAAGTAATGATAAATAAAGGTATGATAATAAATTGTGTTAGCCGGTGAAATTAATTAATGTATATGTATACAAATAGACATATTCAAATAATTCAACAAAAATGCTAAACAATCTTATAACAATAAACATAAAAAGATGTTTCTTGAAACACAAGAAAACAATATTAAGTATTAAATTTATACATTTTTGAGCATATTTAACAGTTCTAACAATAATAGTTATGTATTACACTTTAATAATGTTTAAATAGTGTAACCCCTCAGAATCTGTTCCATTCTGTCTCATCATTTACGATGGGATAACGCCAAAAGCTTGGAGCAGGAGTGTGGTGGTGCTATTTTTTGAAAAAGGGTGACACCACTCAACTCAAAAATTACAGGCCCATCTCACTCCTGAGCCATGTGTACAAGTTGTTCTCGAGTGTCATCACGAACCGTCTCGCACGTAGGCTGGATGACTTTCAACTTCCCGAACAAGCTGGTTCCCGAAAAGGTTTCAGCACCGTGGACCACATACATGCGTTGCGGCGGTTATACAGAAAACGGAAGAATATAACCTGCCCCTGTACCTAGCATTCGTAGACTACGAAAAGGCCTTCGATCGCCCATATTTCGATCGAATCGAAATATGGGCTGTGCTGCAGTCTGTTCAGCGGTGCCAAGTCGACTATCGGTACATCGAAGTATTGAAGTGCTCCAAATTGGCGCTTGTACAGAAACGCCACTATGTCGGTCCGCCTGCAAGACCAGAACTCGAAACCGATTCCAGTGCAGCGGGGTGTCAGACAAGGAGATGTATATCCCCAAAACTCTTCACCGCTGCACTGGAAGATGTTTTACGGTTATGTAGTGGGAAAGACGCGGCATCAATATAAACTGCGAGTACATCACGCAACGCACCTTTGATTTGCCGACGATATAGCCGTTATGCCTGAGACCGTTGAAGACCTCAGTGCAATGCTCGATGACCTCAGTAGAGCCTTCGGACGAGTTGGTATGAAGATGAATTTGGACAAAACGAAAGTCATGTTCAATGCTCATGTAGTAGGTACCATCTCCCGTTACAGTCGGAGGCTCTACTCTCGAAGTTGTTGACGAGTATGTCTACCGGACAAACTGTTCAGTTAGGTAGTCCCAACTTTGTGAAAGAGGTAAATCGTCGAATCCGACTTGGCTGGGCAGAGTTCGGGAAGTTGCAAAAAATCTTCTCATCGAATTTACCGCAGTGTGTCTTACCAGTGATGACTTACGATACGGAGACGTGGGCGCTCATATGGGCCTAATCAAAAAGCTCAAAGTCACTGAAAGAGCAATGCTCGGAGTTTCCTTGCGTGATCGAACTTCGGACGAGTTCAGAGTCAGCCTCTGTAGCCTAGTTGGTAGTGACCCTGCCTACGAAGCTGGAGGTTCCGGGTTCGAATCCCGGCGAGGGCATTCTTTGTGTATTTATTTATCACAAATGTTTGTTCCTTGGTCGTGGCTGTGTATGTATCGAAGTATCTATACGTATCTATCTATTATATATATCGTCACCTGGTACCCACATCACAAGCCTTAATTGAGCTTACCGTGGGACTAGGTTGATTTGTGTAAGATGTCCCAAAAATATTTATTATTATTTATTATTATTATTATCGAATCAAAAACGAGGAGATCCGCAAGAGGACCAAAGTCACCGACATTACTCTCACAATTACCAGACTTAAGTGGCAGTGGTCTAGGCACATCGCCAGAAGATCAGATGGCCGATGTGGCTAGAAATTACTGGACTGACGACCACGTACCGGAAGACGCAGTGTGGGCAGACCTCCCACAAGATGGTCCGACGACCTGGTGAAGGTCGCGGGAACCCGCTGGAAGCAAGCAGCGCACAACTGGTCATATTGGCGATCATTGGGGGAGGCCTATGTCCAGCAGTGAACGTTTTTTGGCTGAAATCTTCTTCATTGTTATTAGTACAGGAAGCATTGGTTGGTTGTCTGCCCAAATCCAAAAGCTAATGTTCCAATATGTTTTTGGTGATCACATGGAAGGTAGCTATTCAAGCAAATGAAACAGCTTAATGATCTTAAAGCCACACTGTACGCTAACTCTGTATTAGACCATAGCGCTTGGTGAACTTTAATGGTTCCTTTAAAAGCAGGCACGTTAGTTGGAATTTTTTTTCTCTGGATGTCATCGTCGGGTATCACATATATTTTAATCCCTTGGACGCTGTCACGAATTAATTTGACAAAATCTTCAAAACAGCCGACATCTCCACTAAATCGAACAAAGTCGTCTGCAGTTCTTTTAGTCACCGCCCCAATGCCATCAGCAGCGCCCTTTCCGTGGCCAGCTTCTTGGTATTCCAACTTACAATAATTTTGACCGAAGGAAACTGTAGGTGTAATTGCACGATTATGTAGGATTAGCTGTATTACTATAACTGGTGATCTAGAGCAAACAAATACATCTTATATAAATATAATTGTAAAATGTATTTACTTAAAATTAATGGTTAAGAAAACACTCATCACTTTCCATTGCTGCTCATTCCTTTCCGTGAGTTTTTTTCACTAAATAGAAAGGAATGAATTGGAAAGTAATGAATATTTGATCTTAGAACGTTAATTACTTGTGTTTATCTAGTGTGATATCTATTGCATTTAATATTCAGGTAATAATTCATAATAAGAGTAGTAATCAGCTAAAACGCTTAAAGCGAAAACAAAATTTACCGAATTGGGCCCCGGACAGTAATGAAGCCAACCTCGTGACAAAATTCTCTCCGCGTCACAATATCGTAATTTTTTTCTTATTGAGTGGAGCTAAGTCCGTCAGCATCGGAGTGCGCTGGCATACTAACCGGGGGAAGAAGTGCGAGCAGGACACAGGCCGTCAAAAGGGCCCGTGTTGTTCAAAACATGCATAGTCTTCATCGAGGAATGAAATGAAGATTTTGATGTGACAAAAGTAAAAGTTCGATTCTTGTAAGGTTCTAACTATCTTAAAAATATATCAGCGTTAATATTACTTTGTTAATATATCACTTAACGCGACCAAAAGGTTATTAATGCGTTCAAATTAAAAACTAGTTCGTCATAAAATTTCAAAGTTTTGGAAAGGTAGTTAGACTCAGGAAAGTAATGAAGATTCACTATGTATTTTCCTATTTACTTAAAAAATACATATATATCTATATAAGTTTTTTATGGTACCGAAAGTCCATTTAGGCTTTTCTGTACATCCAATAAAAAATGGTATCCGTAATTGGTAAATTAATATCACTTTTCACTTTGGAATAGTGATTTTAACGAAACGCAAAAACGACCCTAATACTTATGTAATATGGTTATTTCTTAATGACTGTCCCAATATTCGTATTTGGATAAATAATACAAGATATTTTTATAATAATGGAACTTACTCAAAACTACGGGCATAACTAGGGTTATAGGAAGTTTGGTGGCATTAGGTGAACAGAGAACGGTGGAGTCGTAGTTTAATTTTTTTATGATTGAATGAATAATTAAACAATCAAAAAATAACAATAAAATGAACTCTTTAAACCATTTAAAGTATTAAATAATTTCACCTTTAATTGACTACCTATGAAGTGAAGTTCAATATTTTTTTTATAATAATTGCTTACGGTTATTTTATAATGTTTATGGACTTAGGAAAAACTATAACCTTGAAAATCAAATAAATATTTTGTCTCAAATACAAACTTTTTTTAATTATAACTAACGTGAGACTCAAACATATTTAAATATTTAAAGTTACTCACGCAATTTAAGTCGATAATTGCTCGACATGTTTCAATCCATTTAAACTTCGACATGTTTCGATCCATTTAGAGGATCCTCTAAAATTTAGAGGACCCTTCGATCGAAACAAGTCGAATGATCGACTTAAATTACGTGAGTAACCCGTTTGATAAATATTTGAAGTATACCAACTTTTAATTGAAAATTGATATTTTTGTAGGTACTCGAAAATAAAATTCAAATCCAGGTTGAACTGAACACTATTTCGTTATTATTTTATAAGTTAATCATTTATTCAAGAAAAAATCTTTGTAACACCGACTCCACCGTTCTCTGTTCAATAAATGCCACCAAAATCCTAACCCTAATCATAACTATACATTTAAGGACAAAAAATGTACGGGCAGGTGCAATATTTCATAGAAAATACTGTAAACGTGTAAATATCATAAATGTTACAGGTATATAAAAGTTCTATTTAAAAAAAAGTATTTTTTTTTATTTCTAATGATCTGTGTATTCAATTAAAAACTAATGGATTACCTGTTCTCGTTAGTTCTAACTTTGCAAGCCGGTAAGTACTATAGGTATCCCTTTCGTTCTTAAGCATTTCTCAATAAGTTTGTACATTTGCATAGGTAACGTCTTCAATTTAGAAGACATAAATAAAAATTGGTAGACAGGTATAGTTCGTGAAATATTAATTGGTAACTTTCTACCTACATTATAGTAAAAACAAACGTTCAATTTATATTTCTCGAACTATAATAGAGTCAATGATACTGAGCGAGATCCAACACATTATCCAAAATGTTTGTATGAAACATTCCGATATGTTACCGATAGTGTTTAGGAATTTGGTAACAAAAAAGGAAACTTCCATACAAACTTCCTGGGACATTTTGGGAAATGTGGTCTTGCTCAGAATCATTGACTCTACCAGCCTACCAATTTTTATCAAAATTGAAGACCTGATCCAAATGTACAAGCATTTTGAGAATTGCACTCTTATGGACATAATATGAAGGGTCCACGGAAAGAGCATGTCTAGTCAATTCAAAAATTACAGAAGGAAAAACCTCCTACTTAACCAGCTATCAGCTATCACCGCCGGGCGAGTATCGCCGTGTCTCTTTTATTTACACGGGAGTGCGTATCTTTTGTTCGTGTTTATAGCCGATAGTTCATAGCTTAGTAGCTCGCGGTGAGACCAGTGCCTTACTTACATACCTTTAACAGAATAAGGTATGAATTTGCCATGATTTTTTTAAGCACTGGACATGATTTTTCCGTGGACCCTTCATATGTCTATAAGACCGATCGGTTTGCTATAGGTACTGTGTTTGGTTAGGTATTTAAAAAAAGGTAAACAATCTTGCAGTATTTTTTAATTGAAAACTATGAGTAGAAAATAAATTTTAGAAAATATACATAATATAACAAGGAAATACAGTGATTTACATTGTTTTGATTTATTAAGTACGTAGTTTGGATTTTTAAATGCATTTATCAATAAAAAGATACTGCAAGATTGTTTACTTTTTTTTAAATACGTAACCAACCAGAGTATAAGTTAGGGGATGTTCATGAGTAAAGTGTATGATTTCTTAAAACGTTTCACAGATTGCGGCTTTGATCGGTGTGACTAACTTTATACATATTTATCTCGCTCGTGCTAGCATATTAGTGCGAGCGAGATGTAAGCATAGAAAGTAAGATACGCGGATGCTACGATTAAATAATACCACGATGAACTCTGAACATTATTAAGATACTGAACCGATTTGGAAAAAGGTGAAAGAAAACACGTTTTACAATTTGTAAGAGTTTATTAATATAATTTATTATTCATTCTAATATTTTACAATTGGCAACCAAGCTATACTACTTTCAAAGTACTTAACAAAATAATACACCAAACGCCTAGGTACCCATACCGCAGGTAATCATAAACAATAAAAACAATCATAACATTTGATAGAAATAAATATGTTCTATGTAAATTAACAAGTGTATCAACTTGTTTCAACACTGCATTTTCATGTTTACAAAACTATAACCCTGCACCCCTAGTTCAAGTAGGTATAGCATAGCAACTCGTTCGCGAGGCTAATTACCCGTCTCTTTCTATACGATACAGGTAAAGCGAGACCGGTAGTCCACCTTGAGTACGAGACGCTGTCGCGCCACACTTGTGCTGGGCCACTCGTGGAAATTAAACATTTGGTTTTAAAATTCCTATACCTTCGTACTTTTACTTTCTTATCTCCTCTACCCAAAGGTTGTCTATATTGGAAGAGATCGCTCTTTAACGATAAGACCGCCTTTTGTTTACCTCTTTCAAACATGTACTTTTATTATTTGTTTTGTATTTGTCTTTGAGGTGCAATAAAGAGTTATTGTATTGTACAAATTAGGAAATTGATTTATGTATGCACAGTATGCACCATTAAGTACCGTTGAGTCTCATTATCTTTGCCTGAGTTACCATCTTCCCCTAGTGCGAACGTTTAAAGGAATCAACTTATATTTATGAAAAACTAGAGTTGCATGACAAAACTTTTCTTATCATGATTATCAAATTTAGCATTTGTTATTTTTAATTCCGTGAGCCTACACATAAGGCGTAAACTATAACTACTTATTAGCACTAGGCGAACATAGGTAACTCAGTACCGAAAATACCTTGTAAGAGTGACAAGTTGACAGTTAGTATGATGCACTAGAAGATGCACAGAAGGTGATGCACTGTCTCTCTTTAAGTATATCAATGTACTTTAAGTATATCAATGTACGACAAAGTATATAAATTTCGCATACCCGTACTTGTTTATAATTTATTGGAGTTTAAGTGTATCAACTTGGTAGAGTGGAATTGTTCGTCTTAACACGTTCCCTTTTCATTGTATCAATTCACATCAGGGGTTCCCAAGCTTTTTTGTGTGCCCCTCAGAGAATACAAATAATCCGAACCTTGCCATGAAAAAAAAACTTATGTAACCATTCACTTACATTGAAATTGCTTTTAATTAAAATAAAAGTAACAGCTGGTGGCCAGTGATTGAATTTGTTAGTACCAAGTTTGTATAAAAAACCGGACTATGACTGTAAATAAGATATTTAACCCTATGAGGATCTCGAAGCACATCTTTACGGAGTGCGCTCCACTGGTTGGGAAACCTTAATTTATACGATAATTTGGTTTCATTACGTACTAAACGTTTAATCGCCAAATAAATACCTAATATTCTATTCTATTCTATTATTCGTAAGTGAAACTATGGAGATTACTTTGGGGTATATCTTTAGTTACATAGAATAGGGAGAGTGTTACATCTAATTTGTTCAGTCCATAACATTTAGTATTAATGCATGTATATTGTATACTAGTTGTTTTCTTCGATTTACGTTGTAGCGTGAGACATGATCATTTTCTGTAAAGAAACAAAATACAAATATTTATTTCAAATAGTATTGAACTAAGTAATAACTAAGATGCGATGTAGATGTAGATCTAGAATCGATTTACAATTGATTTCATTATCGAACCGGGTTACTCACGTAATTAATTCATCTCACTTTAGTTATAATTCTAAAAGAATTGATTTCATTGTTTATCGATATTGATTTAAGCCGCATGCTGACAGCATTAAGAATAAGTCTGGCAACACCCCAATTTTTCTCGTGGGTGTCATATGAATTAACTAAGAGACTGGACTGTCACTGACCATCCATTTATTGAAGATTGATGATGGGCAGCAGCGGCATAGTTGACACACAATGCGATCGCTAACCCGCTTGCCCAGCGTGGCGAATATGAGCATTATATCCTAATGCGCCAGTGTGGGCACGTTGTGGCGTTGCGGGACTTGCTTGTACTTCTGTAACCAGTTGTCACCTAGACATTTCACCTACCTTGACAGATCGCAGCGCGTTAGTGAGTTGTAAGCCGAGGCTGCGGGTGAGGACGAGCGGAGAGAGGTCTAGTATAAAGCCGAAGCAGTAACGCCATGACAGAGGCCTACGCAGGATGCTTAGCCAAGTTGCCAATCGCTAACGCTTAGTAGCGTATCGTAGTTTTCCCTCTCTGTCACTCTTTCATATTAGTGCGACAAAGACAGTACGCTGCCTTTCGTTTACGATTGACGATTAAGTGTTAGCGATTGGCAACTTGTCTAAGCACACAGATATTTGTGACCACCCTGGCCTCTCTGATATCCGATGGCGACTGTACTTCTCTAGCCAGCTGTCACCTAGAAATGTTACCTACCTTGACAGGTCGCAACGCGTTGTTGAGTTGCAAGCCGAGACTGCAAGCGAGGTCTAGTATACAGCCGAAGCTGTAACGCCATGACAGAGGCCTGCTCAGATATTTGTGAGCACCATGGCCACTCTAATATCTGATGGCGACTGTACTTAAGCCAGCTGTTTCGACCCGCAAAAAAATGTCGACAAGAAAAAACATGACAATAGAAGAGGTCTGCTTAGATATTTGTGGCGTATATCTAAAGGCGACTGTGCTTCTTGCCAGCTGTCACCTATAAATGTCACCTACCTTGACAGGTCGCAACGCGTTAGTGAGTTGCAAGCCGAGGCTGCGGGCGAGGACGAGCGGAGCGAGGTCTAGTATACAGCCGAAGCAGTAACGTCATGACAGAGGACTGCTCAGATATTTGTGAGCACCATGGCCACTCTAATATCTGGGTGCTTAGACAAGTTGCTAATCGCTAACGCTTAATCGTCAATCGTAAACAAAAGGCAGCTAACTGTCTTTGTCGCACTGATATGAAAGAGTGATACAGAGGGAAAACTACGATACGCTAGCAAGCGCTAAAGATTGACTTAGCTAAGCACCCTGATGCGACTGTACTCTAGCCAGCTGTTTCGACCCGGAAACGTCGACAAAAAAAAACATGACAATAGAAGAGGTCTGCTCAGATATTTGTGGCGTATATCAAATGGCGACTGTGCTTCTTGCCAGCTGTCACCTATAAATGTCACCTACCTTGACAGGTCGCAACGCGTTAGTGAGCTGCAAGCCGAGGCTGCGGGCGAGGACGAGCGGAGCGAGGTCTAGTATACAGCCGAAGCAGTAACGCCATAACAGTGGCATGCTCAGATATTTGTGACCACCCTGGCCGCTCTGATATATTATCAAACCGTGTATAAGTCAATCCAGGATATATTTATAATTATATTCATATATTAATAGTTTGAGCGCAGAGGCTTACAGACAAAAGATTAATTAATCGCTCACTACATCTACACACAACTCTTTTCTAGGTAAATATTGTGTCAGAAGTACCTTCGAACCCCTTTCTGATTCCGGTTTATTAATATCTGATAGCGAATGTACTGCTTTAGCCAGCTGTCACCTTACCTTGACAGGTCGCAACGCGTTAGTGAGCTGCAAGCCGAGGCTGCGGGCGAGGACGAGCGGAGCGAGGTCTGCACTATACAGCCGATGGAGTGCGTCCACCGCCAGCTGTGTGGGCACGTTGTGGCGTTGCCGGGACGTCTCGTACTCTAGCCAGCTGTTGTCACCTATAAATGTCACCTACCTTGACAGGTCGCAACGCGTTAGTGAGTTGCAAGCCGAGGCTGCGGGCGAGGACGAGCGGAGCGAGTTCTAGTATACAGCCGAAGCAGTAACGCCATGACAGAGGCCTGCTCAGATATTTGTGACCACCCTGGCCTCTCCGATATCTGTTGACGACTGTGCTTCTAGCCAGCTGTCACCTAGAAATGTCACCTACCTTGACAGTGGCCTGCTCAGATATTGGGCTCGCCGGAAGATCAGCATTGGCTTTCGGGTCGTCATTATGCTGAGGCGAGTCCATTTCGTGGTATAATATTAAATGCTGAATTTGTCTGTTTTGTTGTGTCCTGTCATGCTTGTTATATTTGCCAAGAATAAATTATTTGTATTTGTATATTTGTGACCACCTTGGCCTGCTCTGATATCTGATGGTGACTGTACTTCTCTAGCCAGCTGTTGTCACCTATAAATGTCACCTACCTTGACAGGTCGCAACGCGTTAGTGAGCTGCAAGCCGAGGCTGCGGGCGAGGACGAGCGGAGCGAGGTCTGCACTATACAGCCGATGGAGTGCGTCCACCGCCAGCTGTGTGGGCACGTTGTGGCGTTGCCGGGACGTCTCGTACTCTAGCCAGCTGTTGTCACCTATAAATGTCACCTACCTTGACAGGTCGCAACGCGTTAGTGAGCTGCAAGCCGAGGCTGCGGGCGAGGACGAGCAGTGCGAGGTCTAGTATACAGCCGACGCAGTAACGCCATGACAGTGGCCTGCTCAGATATTTGTGAGCACCCTGGCCGCTCTGATATATTATCAAACCGTGTATAAGTCAATCCAGGATATATTTATAGTTACATATATTCATATATTAATAGTTTGAGCGCAGAGGCTTACAGACAATATATTAATTAAATGTTGTGTCATTTGTTATGTCAGAAGTAACTTCGAACCCCTTTCTGATTCCGGTTTGATAATATCTGATAGCGAATGTACTGATCTAGCCAGTTGTCACCTACCTTGACAGGTCGCAACGCGTTAGTGAGCTGCAAGCCGAGGCTGCGGGCGAGGACGAGCGGAGCGAGGTCTGCACTATACAGCCGATGGAGTGCGTCCACCGCCAGCTGTGTGGGCACGTTGTGGCGTTGCCGGGCAATGATATAATAAGTAAAGATATGTTACACCGGCTCTAAAATTGAAGCGCTCAGATTGCGATAATTCTAACAATCGCTCTTAGTTCTACCCAGACCACCGAGAGGTGTGTACCACTGCAGAGTTCTCGCAAATCACGTGAACTGCACCCTAAAATGTCATTTTATGTTAAACAATAGTGAAAACCACAAAATAAAATGCAAAAATGCCCTTAGCATCACACATCATGCGCAATTAAACTGAATTATATATTTTTTTCAATTTTATTATTTATTGAAAATAAATAGGACGCCATTTTGACGTTTTTGACTGACTTAGAGAAAAAGACAAGCTTATGCTGTTTAAGATCGAGAGTAACAAAGATAAAACAATGTTTATCAATACAACCTCAAGAATGCACGCGCGATTGTCAAAGGCTAGTTGTCTCTTTTTTATTTATTAAATACTAGTATATGTATTTTGCCATCTCTTTTACGCATTTTGAAGTATGAAGATAGGTGTATGTCAACTGTCAATAAATTGTAGGTGAATGATGTGAAGTATTTATTTCGCTCATTTTGTTAGAGTATAACGTATCTTTACTTATATATCATTGTTGCCGGGACGTCTCGTACTTCTCTAGCCAGCTGTTACCTGGAAATGTCATCTACCCTGACAGGTCGTGACGCGTTGATGAGTTGTAAGCCGAGGCTGCGGGTGAGGACGAGCGGAGCGAGGTCTAGTATACAGCCGAAGCAGTAGCCTACTCAGATATTTGTAAACCACCATGGCCACTCTAATATCTGATGGCGACTGTACTCAAGCCAGCTGTTTCGACCCGCAAAAAAATATCGACAAGAAAAAACATGACAATAGAAGAGGTCTGCTTAGATATTTGTGGCGTATATCTAAAGGCGACTGTGCTTCTTGCCAGCTGTCACCTATAAATGTCACCTACCTTGACAGGTCGCAGCGCGTTGGTGAGCTGCAAGCCGAGGCTGCGGGCGAGGACGAGCGGAGCGAGGTCTGCACTATACAGCCGATGGAGTGCGTCCACCGCCAGCTGTGTGGGCACGTTGTGGCGTTGCCGGGACGTCTCGTACTTCTCTAGCCAGCTGTCACCTATAAATGTCACCTACCTTGACAGGTCGCAGCGCGTTAGTGAGCTGCAAGCCGAGGCTGCGGGCGAGGACGAGCGGAGCGAGGTCTGCACTATACAGCCGATGGAGTGCGTCCACCGCCAGCTGTGTGGGCACGTTGTGGCGTTGCCGGGACGTCTCGTACTTCTCTAGCCAGCTGTCACCTATAAATGTCACCTACCTTGACAGGTCGCAACGCGTTAGTGAGCTGCAAGCCGCGGCTGCGGGCGAGGACGAGCGGAGAGAGGTCTAGTGTAAAGCCGAAGCAGTAACGCCATGACAGAGGCCTACGCAGGATGCTTAGCCAAGTTGCCAATCGCTAACGCTTAGTAGCGTATCGTAGTTTTCCCTCTCTGTCACTCTTTCATATTAGTGCGACAAAGACAGTACGCTACCTTTCGTTTACGATTGACGATTAAGCGTTAGCGATTGGCAACTTGTCTAAGCACACAGATATTTGTGACCAACCCTGGCCTCTCTGATATCTGATGGCAACTGTACTTCTCTAGCCAGCTGTTGTCACCTATAAATGTCACCTACCTTGACAGGCCGCAACGCGTTAGTGAGTTGCAAGCCGAGGCTGCGGGCGAGGACGAGCGGAGCGAGGTCTAGTATACAGCCGAAGCAGTAGCCTACTCAGATATTTGTGACCACCATGGCCACTCTAATATCTGATGGCGACTGTACTCAAGCCAGCTGTTTCGACCCGCAAAAAAATGTCGACAAGAAAAAAACATGACAATAGAAGAGGTCTGCTCAGATATTCGTGGCGTATATCTAATGGCGACTGTGCTTCTTGCCAGCTGTCACCTATAAATGTCACCTACCTTGACAGGTCGCAACGCGTTAGTGAGCTGCAAGCCGAGGCTGCGGGCGAGGACGAGCGGAGCGAGGTCTGCACTATACAGCCGATGGAGTGCGTCCACCGCCAGCTGTGTGGGCACGTTGTGGCGTTGCCGGGACGTCTCGTACTCTAGCCAGCTGTTGTCACCTATAAATGTCATCTACCTTGACAGGTCGCAACGCGTTAGTGAGCTGCAAGCCGAGGCTGCGGGCGAGGACGAGCGGAGCGAGGTCTGCACTATACAGCCGATGGAGTGCGTCCACCGCCAGCTGTGTGGGCACGTTGTGGCGTTGCCGGGACGTCTCGTACTTCTCTAGCCAGCTGTCACCTATAAATGTCACCTACCTTGACAGGTCGCAGCGCGTTAGTGAGCTGCAAGCCGAGGCTGCGGGCGAGGACGAGCGGAGCGAGGTCTGCACTATACAGCCGATGGAGTGCGTCCACCGCCAGCTGTGTGGGCACGTTGTGGCGTTGCCGGGACGTCTCGTACTTCTCTAGCCAGCTGTCACCTATAAATGTCACCTACCTTGACAGGTCGCAACGCGTTAGTGAGCTGCAAGCCGAGGCTGCGGGCGAGGACGAGCGGAGCGAGGTCTGCACTATACAGCCGATGGAGTGCGTCCACCGCCAGCTGTGTGGGCACGTTGTGGCGTTGCCGGGACGTCTCGTACTCTAGCCAGCTGTTGTCACCTATAAATGTCACCTACCTTGACAGGTCGCAACGCGTTAGTGAGCTGCAAGCCGAGGCTGCGGGCGAGGACGAGCGGAGCGAGGTCTGCACTATACAGCCGATGGAGTGCGTCCACCGCCAGCTGTGTGGGCACGTTGTGGCGTTGCCGGGACGTCTCGTACTCTAGCCAGCTGTTGTCACCTATAAATGTCACCTACCTTGACAGGTCGCAACGCGTTAGTGAGCTGCAAGCCGAGGCTGCGGGCGAGGACGAGCGGAGCGAGGTCTGCACTATACAGCCGATGGAGTGCGTCCACCGCCAGCTGTGTGGGCACGTTGTGGCGTTGCCGGGACGTCTCGTACTCTAGCCAGCTGTTGTCACCTATAAATGTCACCTACCTTGACAGGTCGCAACGCGTTAGTGAGCTGCAAGCCGAGGCTGCGGGCGAGGACGAGCGGAGCGAGGTCTGCACTATACAGCCGATGGAGTGCGTCCACCGCCAGCTGTGTGGGCACGTTGTGGCGTTGCCGGGACGTCTCGTACTCTAGCCAGCTGTTGTCACCTATAAATGTCACCTACCTTGACAGGTCGCAACGCGTTAGTGAGCTGCAAGCCGAGGCTGCGGGCGAGGACGAGCGGAGCGAGGTCTGCACTATACAGCCGATGGAGTGCGTCCACCGCCAGCTGTGTGGGCACGTTGTGGCGTTGCCGGGACGTCTCGTACTCTAGCCAGCTGTTGTCACCTATAAATGTCACCTACCTTGACAGGTCGCAACGCGTTAGTGAGCTGCAAGCCGAGGCTGCGGGCGAGGACGAGCGGAGCGAGGTCTGCACTATACAGCCGATGGAGTGCGTCCACCGCCAGCTGTGTGGGCACGTTGTGGCGTTGCCGGGACGTCTCGTACTCTAGCCAGCTGTTGTCACCTATAAATGTCACCTACCTTGACAGGTCGCAACGCGTTAGTGAGCTGCAAGCCGAGGCTGCGGGCGAGGACGAGCGGAGCGAGGTCTGCACTATACAGCCGATGGAGTGCGTCCACCGCCAGCTGTGTGGGCACGTTGTGGCGTTGCCGGGACGTCTCGTACTCTAGCCAGCTGTTGTCACCTATAAATGTCACCTACCTTGACAGGTCGCAACGCGTTAGTGAGCTGCAAGCCGAGGCTGCGGGCGAGGACGAGCGGAGCGAGGTCTGCACTATACAGCCGATGGAGTGCGTCCACCGCCAGCTGTGTGGGCACGTTGTGGCGTTGCCGGGACGTCTCGTACTTCTCTAGCCAGCTGTTGTCACCTGGAAATTAGGTTTAAATTCGGAAATTAAGTACTGCAATTAAAAAAAACTAAGGGACTAAGGACTAAGGGATTAAGGATAAGTCGACTAAGGGATTGAAGTGTCACTGACCATTATTTGATAAAATATTGATGATGGGCAGCAGCGTCATCATATTGGACACATTACTGCGTTTGCCAATTTGCTTGCCTAGCGTGGCGATTATGGATATTTACCTCCTAATGCGTTTATACGCATAGTTAATAGGTGAGGCCTACGTCCAGCAGTGGGTTATCATAGGCTGATGATTTTGAATAAAAAAAAAACTAGATTGATTTCATTAGTAGTCCGTTTATGGGTTAGACACAATTTATTACACAAAAGATCCCAATGGGTCGAAGTGTATCCGTAAGGGCCCCGCAAATAAGATAAGATAAGATGGGTTAGACACAAACGATTTGGAGGGCCACCTGGGACCCGTTTCTCGAAAGCTTGTAAATCGTATTACAAGTGGAAGTCACTTTTTAACACTATTAATTAGATAAGGACTTCCGCTTGTATTACAAGTTACAAGCTATCGAGAAATAGGCCCCGGTACTAAAAAACGTCGTACGAGGGTTGCCTTTTATATTTCGGGATTTGAAATTATTAACAAGTTTATACGAATAAAGTTGACTTTATTGTTTTTCAAAATATTCTCCTGTGAGGTCTATGTATTTTTTCATACGGTAGAACCAATTTTGAATACAGTCCGACCACTCCGACTGGGACACCTTCAAAACGTGCCTTTTGAACGCGTCGACCGCTGCTTCGGGTGTCAAAAATCGTTGACCACGTAGTTTATTTTTGATGTTTGGGAACAAAAATAAATCATTGGAAGCCAAATCAGGACTATATGGTGGATGACCCATTAAATCAATATTTTGGGCTTTCAAAAAGGCCGATGTTTGTGCCGACTGGTGTGGACTCGCATTTTCGCGGTGCAGTATAATTCGTTTTCGGTGATTGGCTTCCCTGAAATTTTCAATCATCTCTGGCAAGCAAATGGTTATGTACCATTCAGAAGTAACTGTTTTACGTTTTTCCAAAGGAACGGTCGCAATAGACCCGGTGTTTCCAAAGAAACAGGCAACCAATTGTTTTGCAGTACTTCGTGCACGAACACCTTTTGTTGGATTTTGTTCGCTTTGAAAGACCCACACTGTCGACTGCTGCTTATTTTCGGGTTCATATGAGTAGGTCCACGATTCGTCACCTGTGACAATATCGTAGACATATTTTGAAGTTCCGCCGTTGTATTTTTTAAGCGTCTCTTTGTACCAATTCACGCGAGCCTGTTTTTGATCACCGGTCAAATTATGTGGTATCCACCGCGAAAAAAATTTTTTAACAGCTAAATGGTCATGCAATTTTATTTGTATGCTGGTCCCACTAATGTCCAAGAACGTCTCAATCTCTCGATATGTCGCGTGATGGTCTCGCAATATTAGTTCACGCACAGCGTCAATGTTTTTCGGGACAACCACTGATTTTGGACGACCTTCGCGGAACTCGTCCTCAAGCGAACTTCAGCCACGAACAAAGTCTACAAATCAACGATAAACACTCGTCCTTGATGGTGCTTCATCTCCAAACGTTGAAAAAAAATCTTCTATGCACGGTTGCTGACTGAGGCCGCGTCGAAAATCGTAAAAAAATCGCCCGAAAATGTTCTCGAGTTAATTCCGTGACAGCCCGATGCGATATTTTTTCAATCAACAGTTAAAAACAAAATACGATCAGTGACAAAACTTTTTTTTCTTTATTTTGCCGCCAAAACGTTTGAACTATACTTTTTAAAACTCATTTGACAGATGGCAATCCTAGTTCGTTCAAATCCCGAAATATAAAAGGCAACCTATGTACGAGACACGTGCAAAAACGAAATTCGTAGCTCGTGTCGAAAACATCGCCACTCGTTTCGAATTTCATGTTTTTCGCACTTGTGTCGTAATGTAGGTACTATTTTAAGTGAGTGAGGCGACATTTGTGCAGTTTTATGGATGAATAGAGCCTAATTCACTCACACTGTGTGAGGCGCGCACGTGAAGTGAACCTCTCGAGTGGTTAAGCCTCTCATACCGGGAATTTTCACTTTTAGGGACACCCAACTCCACATAAAAATGTTGAAGACTTACCCCCTTATTCAAAAACGTCTGCTAACTTAACAAGTCGCTAATAATTGTTTGTCCCTTTCGGTCTTAACAATGTGTCCATAAGAGCAAAAGGGACAAAACAATATTTAGCGGCTTGTTAAGTTAGCAGACGTTTATGAATAAGGGGGTTAGTGTAAGGCCTGAGTGGGTCGCGTCGAGCGGCGCGTCCGGCGGGGCGGGCAGCGGCGCGTCGAGCGTCCAAGGGATTTGACCAGCGTGCACTCAGGCCACGCACATACGATTGCATTTGTTTAACATGGACGCCCCGCTGCACGCCCCGCTCGAGCGTCTACTCAGGCCTTAGACTTACATAAATCGAGGCCGGTGTAGAGAGCGTCGGCGAGCAGCGCGGTGAGGTCGCGCACGTCGCCGAAGCCGAGGTTCACGCCCTGCCCCGCCAACGGGTGCACGCGGTGTGCCGCGTCGCTGCACCACACATGGATTATATATTAGGTGTACCAAAAAATATACTGGGTGTAATCGTTAAGTGTGGCCAGGCCATAATTCCGTAAATATAACAGGATATCAGAAAACTTCCAACTGATATCGAAAGTGCGTTACCCAATGAGTAAAATTGCATTAATATTTTTTTCTAAATAGATGGAGTAATATTAAAAATACTAAGTTAAAACGCTCCCATACATTTAGTATGACGACTAGCCTTAAAAAATGTCGGGCGTCATAACAGATAAAACTGTTAGAGATTCGTTATTTGTACGAATACATTGTAATAAAATAACAATACTACCGTTTATAAAATAATTAATCTAACATTTATTCTTAAATAAAAAAAAAATCGTATTAAACTATACTCTGTGAATGAACGGTTACGTACTAGGGTTTCAAGTTAATATTTGAGATATTTCAGATTTTATTTCAACCAAGTTATTAGTGTAATTTTACTCGTTGGGTAATGCACTTTCGATATCAATTAAAAGTTTTCTGATATCTCTCATATTTACGAAATTATGGCCTGTAAACACTTATCGATTACACCCTGTGTAGAGGGGAAATGGGACGGAATAGTATTAATACTGAGTAATTATTGCTGGGTAAGAAAGAAGACATGGACTTAGACTCGTTTCGACCCGCCGCCACGGCCGACAGCGGCCCGTCGCCAATGTTCATGTGTTCGTGAATGCTCGGGAGTGGTCGTTTTCGCCCGCCGCGTGCGGTGTCCCCTGAGTGCTTAGGCATTGCATGCTTAGCCAAGTAGCCAATCGCTAGCGCTTGCTAGCGCATCGTAGTTTTCCCCTCTCTGTCACTCCTTCATATTGGTGCGACAAAGAGGGAAAACTACGATGCGCAAGCAAGCGCTAGCGATTGGCAACTTGGCTAAGCACCCTGGTCTCATCGCGAGCTCCCGTGTAAATAAAAGAGACACTGCGATACTCGCCCTGCGGCGATAACTGATAGCTGGGCGAGTATCGCCGTGTCTCTTTTATTTGGAGTGCGTATCTTTTGTTCGTGTTTATAGCCTACAGTTCATAACTTAGTAGCTCGCGGTGAGACCAGTACCTTAGACAAGTTGCCAATCGCTAACGTAAACGAAAGGCAGCTAACTGTCTTTGTCACACTAATAAGAAAGAGTGACAGAGAAGGAAAACTAACGATACGCTACTAAGCGTTAGCAATTGGCAACTTGGCTAAGCATCCTGGTTTTTCTGACCACCCGTGGCCGGCGGCCGGCGACCGATGAGTGTCCGCCGCCGACGACATTCGAATGTTTTCTTCGCGAATGTTTGAGGGTTGCTACCCGCCGCCAGCGACTTTCAGAGAAACCACGCGAACGAAACATTCGAACGCCGTCGGCGGCCGACATACGCCGGTCGCTGGAAACAGGTGGTCAGAAAATCAAGACCTCAGATGCTACTGTACCGGTCCAAAAGTTTAAATTCACGCCACTAAAAGAAGTTAAGCTTACCCTATAAGAGCGACGCCTGGAGCGATGTACCGAGTGCTATGCCCGAAGCCGAGCGGGGAAGGCGGCTCGCGAGTCGGGTGCGATCTGCCGCACGGACGGCGGCAGCTGCCGTGTCGCACCGTCCGGTAGACCGAGGTTCTTAAGCCCTTGAGGTTTCTTGAGCTTAGGTATATCATGACGTCACAGTACTGTGTCACTGCTAGAAATTATGCTTACCCAATAAGAGCGACACCAGGAGCGATGTACCGAGTGCTATGCC
>JALPQI010019321.1:0-19241 GCA_025490895.1 Thaumatotibia leucotreta
GAAATGGTACATATTTCCGGATTTCTTGGAACCAATCTAATAATATTCGGCATTTGTAACAATTTTCGCAATTAGAGGAAACTCGTGAGATTGAAATATTTTCACCAAAAGCACTATGCTCGCTAAAAGTCGTGGGTTCCCTAAAAATCGTGTGTCAAAATAATGAAAAAATTGCACCAACATTTCAATTCTTTAGGGAGGTTAATACATTTTTTTTTGTTAAAAATATTCTGGTTTGCATTTTGAAACTTGTAACTAAATAATGTTGATAAATTATTAGAGCTTAATTAATAATAATGTTATCTATCAGCTATTTCTCCATGTTATTTATATTTAGTAGGTATATTTACATGCTCTCTCAGTATAATTTTGAACACTGGTATATCAAGCTTTTATGTCTATTTGACAATATAAATTAAATAAATATTCTTAAGTAGACTTTTCGAAGAAAATAAAATCATTTTCTGAGATATACCTATATGATATATTACAAACATTATTCTTAGGTACTAATAATCAATTTCGACGAACTTGTTGAAAACCATACGAGTAACTCAAGTTTTTGTGTAAGTTAGACATAATTATACTCTATACCTTACAAGAATTCTCGCCGAAAATATTATTTTTTTGTTTTTATTTAATTATATTTGTCTCACTAGGCTTTCGGAGAAAACAAAAATCAATTAAAAATCATGAAACATTTCGGAAACGACATGATTCTATAAAATAGTGCTAATATGAGGATTATACCTAATTATTGAAAAATATGGCAAAACACAAATGAATTATTAACTCTAAAACAAAAATTAGATTTTCAGGATTACCATGAATGTGAATGACATGATTTACCATCCCTTGGAAAATCGTGTCTAGAAAATTACCACCTAGGTATGTTGCTGCTCTATCTTAATAGAGACTTTTAGAACTTTTAATACTCTATCTTAGTATAATAAAAGAATCCCATACCCGAAATTCAGCACCATATTTTCATAACAAAATGTACATTGTTAGAAACACGTTCAGAGTATTATTGTTTGAAAGTAAACCATTTAAACGTGATTAATATATTAACAAATTGTTTATCTATATTATTTTTAATTTCTAATAAGAATTCGCGATCATTTTTCTTAATGAACTAATCTATTTATCAAATAAAAATTACTTACGGAAATATCCTCAACTGATATTCCTTTATACTCGCAAAATGCACATAATTTCATCCATCCATAATATCACTAGGAACACATCAATACTTGTCACTAAACTGTCACAAAATTAAATATCACCCAACACTCGTTAATTTATCCATACCCCAATCCAAGTTTCAGATTGAGTCACAAACACTTCACAATTGCCGCAGTCAACCGTCAAGAATTTTTGAATTTCGAATTTTTAAATCGTACGTTCGACCAGATCGCGTTCGATTTTCAAACGCGACGCAACTCCCCACATACACGCTTCAAGCTCGGATGCCCGAAGCCAACTGAGGAACCTCCCGTCTGATACCTGCAGAGGCACACACACAGGCGCATCTCACGCACACAAGCAAAGGGCGTTAGAACTTGAATAAGGGCTGTTCACGAGGTTGTCCATTTTGAGTTTTTTAATGTCCGTGTGAAGTGTTAAAAAAGTGATGTTTATCTTTCCAATAGTGGAGAGTGGAAAAGTAAACATTATTATCTAAACAGGCATTCCCTTAGGATATATAAAATTAAATATTAATATATTAAATATTATATTAAATATTAATTATTGTGTTATTGTATTAGTGTCAAATTTGTTTATTATTTGCATGTCGTATCTTCGACTGAATACTGATACATTTATATTCTACCACCTTTGTAAACACGTGTTCTAGCAAATAAAATTTCTGATTCTGATTCTGATTCTGAATGAAATGGACGTCTAAGCACGTTTAAGTTTTATAAAAATGAGCTGGTTTTGGAAGACTATTGTATAAATCGAAAAGACGCTCAAGATATAAAAAGCCACATAAAATTATCGTCTCAATCATGATACTTGACTTGGTACATGAATGCTTAAAAACAGGTTTTCTTTTATTAATTATGATCATTTTTCATAAATATTTCTAATTATTTACAATTATTCGCTCTCAATCAAATATGAAGGCTGTTGAATAGTATAAAATTATTATTGGTGAACTATGAACCTCATTCAATCAATTCAATACATCGATAAAAACAGTTGTACGTATTTCATATTGATATTATCATTCGGAACTTCTTGATAAATACTTAATTATAAAAATTGCCTGAGGATCGGACATTATTTTACTAAAATTATATTTGATAACAATCATTCACATTATTTTTTTTAAGAAGGTACGTGCTCGATGTATTTCTCTCCATTTAAGTTTTAATTTTTTATAAAAAAAGTTTCAGGCTTTATTCTCATGAAATGTGAGTGATGACTGGTCTGATTTAAATAAATGAATAAATATCTTGGGACATCTTACACAACTCAACTTAGTCCCACGGTAATCTCAATTAAGGCTTGTGATGTGGGTACCAAGTGACGGCATATATAATACCTACATAGTTTGTATACACACAGATACTTATATACATAGACAACCACGACTATGGAATAAATATTTGTGATAAATAAATACACAAATTTAATAATGCTCTCACCGGAATTTGTAACCGGAACATCCAGCTTCGTAGGCAGAGTCATTACCTACTAGGCTAAGGAAGCCGGCAACATATTGCTAGAAACTAGAAACACGCTTTTAAGTACGTAATTGTACTTCGATTGCAAAGTTACATAGTAGGTAACTACGTTCATATTTTTTTTACAAATTATTTAAATGGAATGGGTCTCAATCCTTCGAGATTTTTTTACATACAAAGGGAATCTGGAATTCGAAATCAGTTTTTTCTGTTTTAACGCATTCTGTGCGTAACACCAACCTCCATTACGCAAATACCCAAACAGACGAAATGTATTCTAATATGGACCTGTTTTCTCGATAGAAAAATATTTATTTAGGCCGTAAAGTGGCTGAGCGTCAATTTGGACGAAAAAAAAGAATGAAAAGCAAGCCACTTGACCCCAAATGCTCGTATTATCACAATATTTGTGGATACGTACTTTTGCCTGTTGACCGATTCTTATTGGCAGTTGATTTTGTAATGATATGTCCGTGCTTAGAATTTTTAGATTTCTAATTTGCATTGTCAGTTTGCGTATGGTGATTTTGAGAATTTTTCGAGTGTTTTTTTATGGAGTTGAGGCAAATGGGCGCACTGCAAATACAACCGTTGCGAGAGCTAACAAACGCACATGTGGATTTATTTAAACCTCGTTGGAGCCATATGATTTTGAACTGTGATTTATAGAAAAAAGTACACGTTTGAAAGGTACTCACAATTATATCACTACATAGTATAAAATAAAGTCACTTTTTCTGTCCCTATGTCCCTTTGTACGCTAAAATCTTTAAAACTACGCAACGGCTTTGGATGAGATTGTTTTTATAGGTAGAGTAATTCAAGAGGAAGGTTTTTATGTAGGTATAGTACTCATGCGCAGCCGGGGCAGGACGCTAGTCGATTATAAAGGACAGCCAGATTAAACAAAATTCAAAATGCCTATGCGGTCAAACCATCTTGCCGTAATTGTTTAATCCGTCTCCTTTTTCTACTAAGGTCACTTAACGGTCTACTAATGGTTTTAATATGGAATGGGGAACGGGAATGGGGCCTGCCTACGAAGCTGGAGTTTCCGGGTTCGAATCCCGGCGAGGGCATTATTTATGTATTTATTTATCACAAATATTTGTTCCTTGGTCATGGCTGTCTATGTACTCGTATTTAAGTACCTATCTATGTATATGTATCTATCTATTACATAATATATCGTCGCCTAGTACCCACACCACAAGCCTTAATTGAGCTTACCATAAGACTAGGTCGATTTGTGTAAGATGTCTCCAGATATTGATTTATTTATTACCAACCATTACGATGAATTTTCAGAATGGACCCAACATCGAAATATTAAAAAAAAATCAACCCCTCATACAAAGTGAGTGATTAGTTAGAGTTCAATAGTATGGAAAAGTCAATTTTCCATGTACGCTTTCGATGTTGGTCCCATACTGAAAGTTCGTCGTAATGGTTGATAGACTCGGTCGATAGCGGGAAGGAACGTCGTCCCTTTCCACCCTGTATAAAAAAACCGGTGTGATTGTATTTCTTTTTCACTCTAGATTTTAATCCATACATCAGAAATTAAAAACAAAACATCATCTCATACAAAAATCATCACTGTGTCACGTTTTTTGGGGACAAAAAATAAGACAACGAAAAGAATTTTGACCTAACTATGAAAATCGTTTTGTCGAATTTTTAAAGTTTACTAACTATATACAAATACGTATTCTTTAGTGACTTTTAAATTTTGGGATTGCTGTTATAATATTGTATTTTTTTTTATTATATTTGAAATTTTAGTCATGCCCCCAAAACCAATTGTTCAATTGTGCCAAGATGGGCAGCACATAGCTCTTTTCTTAACACCGCGCATATTTCGGCGCAACATCTGTGACATATGTTTATAGAATACTCGTATAGCCAATAAGAACTTTGATGGACCAATGACAGCTATTTTTAAATGGCGGTTTAAGTTTTTATAGGTTGATATTGAAATTCATTACCGTGATGCATTGAAAGGGGGTGACACTAGTCAACTAAAATTCAGGACCGTTTTTGAAAGGCAATTTAGTATGGCGTGCGGCTTCCATGTTTTATTTGTTCGTAGATTGTGCCAGATACAAACTAGCAGAATCAACTTAGCACTTGACTCAAACTGCATTCTACATTTTAAAAATTATTCATTAAACTTGCAACCACATTTTCCTATTTTAAATCCAATGCTATTCAGTTAAGCTCTATATTCTCGATAGGTAATAAAAATAATATTGAATCCAACAAATATTTAACTTTGCTAACTTTTAAATCTAGATCGGCTATTTCAAGCTGTGAATATAATAATAAATTTGTTTAATAGGCGGAACCTATTTTCACACATTTCTGTTCTGAAAAACTCTATAATAATTGCTTTTTTACTGTATGCTTTTTGATATCGTAAATTATGTTTGAAACCGCAGACAATTACCAAAACCGGTGTTTTTGCGGGCATTACCAGAAGAAGTAGCTACCAAGTGAGAATTGTATAATTTTCAACATTGAATGCATTAGATTAGCAAGCTGATATATACGAGTATATTATTATTTTTATATTGCTTACATTTTGTTTTTGCCCGAGTTTAGACAATTACCAAAACCGGTGTCGCCGCAAGCATTACCGAGGTAGCGACTGTAGGCGCTATTTCGTTATCGATTACACGCTGTTTTCAGACTTTGATAGATCGCCTCGGGACCGGCAATCTGCTTTCACCGGTGACGCTGAGACGTGGTGCATGTTAGAAGAGATCGTATGTGAAGGGTCTATGGAAAGAACATGTCTAGTCAATTCAAATTATAGAAGGGAAAACCACCTTACTTTTAACAGAATGAGGTGTAAATTTACCCTGATTTTTTTAGGCTTTGGACATGTTTTTTCCGTGGACCCTTCATGTGTTACATTGCTTGGTTAATATAATAATTTAGAAATGACTGTTTGTATTTTGGTTATTTGTTATAGCAATAGTATTACACTTCAAAGTCGTTACTGTAAATTGTGTAATGTAGTATACTCCTTGACATAGATTAAGTACGTATCTACATGAGATACTATGTTGCATATTTGACGTAGCTCTTTATGATTTTAAGTCAAAACTTATATTCGTCAAAGTTTTTTGATTTTGTTTACCTTTAAATAACAGATTACCTTCCATTTACCTTCGATATTAACTAGCTTTGACTTATGATGATATACATATTAATATTGACTTTGGTTGCCGTGACACTTAGTGATAAGACCTGTTTCCATAATTTTAAAGTAAAATGTTTGTATTAAACCATGGTTGTTTTAGCTTATTATAGCTTAATAAATTAAAATGAAAAAAGTATACAAGCCAACTAAACTATACCAAATTTTTATTAGTTCATAAAGTAATAGTATAAAATATAAATTCTTCAGAGCAAGATCCATTATATGCAATCCGCTATTTCTTGTCACTTGAGCAGAATGGTTCTGAGTTTAATTTACTAAGTAAACATAACATTGAAACTTTTCTATTACTTCTGTTTGTAGTCCAGAGGGTTTTACTAGTAAATAAACGTTTTTCTAAGTAAATTTACTTTCTGTTGACAGTGGGAAGTTTTTAAAATTACTTTTTACTACGTTGTTTACGTGCAAATAAAATGAAAGGCTGTCAACAAGCAAGATGAATGTGGGCGAAGATAAATAAATAAATAACTGGTAATCTAAAGTCTATAATTAAGCTCTTTGATGTTTTTTTCAGAGATTCATTCCGGTTTCCACCCACGGATTTCAAATTGAAGAAAATTTACAAAGGTCTTCTCTGAACTGGGTTCTATTCTCGTCATGATCCTAGCTTTTTCTTTAGTAAACTAGTTTACGTTAGAGATGATAAGTAATTTCAAAAAATCCATGCGAAGAAATAAATATAATGTTTGTTTTAGACAGAAAACATAGCGTATAATTATCTTCGTTAGATAAATTCTGGAAAAAAAGTTTCGTTTTTTTTGCCTAGTTTGTGTCAAAAGACAACAAATGCTTATTTAAAGTCAGCCATATTTGTTTTTTTTTTCTGCTGGCGCTAACCCTCAATAGCGTAGTGTTCTCTCTGTCACTCTTTGTTATTAGTCAGAGAGAGTGACTAAGACAGTTGCGTTTCGTTTGCGACAGAGTTCACGTCATAATTGTATGCGAAAATACTGTTTATCACTGGAAATTGTTGAATACTGCTACATAGTACAAAGGTAATTATATACATAAAATTGTTACCAACAGGTATCTGCTGTACAGTCACATAAACATAAATCAAAACGTTCTCATCATAGTTTACGTGTCATTCGTGTACATAAATGTGTAACATTCGTCGTATACTCGGTGCTATTACATGTTATGTTATGGAGGGACGCTCGACCGGACTCAAGCGGGCTGTCGACCATCCACTGTACTCATTCTCCTCATTTCCCTTAGCTAGTGCTGCAGGTTAATGTTCCGGTAGCGTTCCCCCAATACTTCCCTCTGGCCTTCCAATTTTCTTGCAGAACCGCAGACCGTCTCTAAGGTCGACCTCCCTGAGTTCCTTTTCCTCCAGCCTATCCCTGCCAAACACGTCATATTTCGCTGCTGCGTACATGACGCATTCAGCAAGGACATGCTGGCTAGTTTCGTTTCTTCCGCAATGTGGACAGGCTGCTTCGTTGCTTATTCCCATCACCTTAAGATGCCTGTTGTTGTTGTGTCCCGTGATATTTCCGGTCAACATCCTCCAGTTGGTTTTCTTTAGCAAGTGTAAGGTAAGGTAAGTTAAAAGTAAGGTATCTGGTTCTCTTTTGGTCTCTGCCACTTGGCATCATTTTAGCTTGTCTCCAAGCGGTTTCCTCCTTTTTTCCGCTTCCATTTCTTTCAGTTTAATTGGGTGCTGTTTCATTATTTGGGCATGTATTAAAGTAATCAAACATGGCTACAAACTTAAATGGATACATCATTTTGTAACTTCCAGGCGTATACTTGTACTATCATCGTTAAAATTACATCTAATTTTCAGTCTGCAAACATAATAGGGTTGAATATTTAACGTAGGTATCTAGAAAATCAAATATCAAGTGAATCTAGAAATCCATTTAAATGTAATCGGTTTAGAAATTCTAGTAATTCAAACCATTTATTCGTTCAATAGTTCAAGGTTGTTAGACCAATCAGTTAACCTTTTCACCCTAACCAATAAAAAACTTCTTTGTATCGGCACTTTTTCAATCGCTTTTTACCACAATGGTAGAAACAATAACCAATATACAATAACGACTGTTTTATTTAATATTTTGCACATCAAAACAAAATTGATCTACCATCAATTTTGTTTTGATGTCTGATGTCTAGAAAGTAGTTTTACGAAACTATCGTATCAATTCAGTTCTATACACAGGGTATTCGTGTTTGTTTGCGTTAAATTAGACAGGTTCCTTGAGACATTAATGGCTATGTTGGCTTATGTAAAATTAAAAAAAAAAAACTTTTTTTGTATATTTATGAAAACGTTTTTTTTTATAATTGTGAGAGAACCTTAAGAATAACATAAAAGTCAATCTCAGGTGACTGACGGTACATGTCTAACTTAACACTTTTCAGTCATGAAACTTAAGAATAACATAAAAGTCAATCTCAGGTGACTGACGGTACATGTCAAACTTAACACTTTTCAGTCATGAAACTTTTTTTTTAATAACTCAATTGCTGTAAGAGTTAAGACAGTAATTTCTTGGTTAAATTAATATACTTATACTTGTACTTATACTTGACCTAATTAAGCTTCCCTTACATTAAACGCAAATAGACAAAAACACCCTGTATAATTCAGAACTAGCCTATAGCAGTTGAGTATCTACGTAATTATTTTACAATTTGTACGCGTCAGAAAGGGCACATGATCATCATCATCATCAGCCTATGACAGTCCACTGCTGGACGTAGGCCTGTCCTATTAACAATGCGTATAGACGCATTAGGAGGTAAATGTCCATAATCGCCACGCTGAGCAAAAGGATTGGTGATCGCAGTAAGTGTCCATTATGATGACGCCCATCGTCAATATTGTATCAAATAATGGTCAGTGACACTTCAATCCCTTAGTCGACTCTTACCACACCCGCAGGAGGAGTTGGGGTGGTGACAAATGTATTCTTACTGTCGTCACCACACGGTCAGAAAGGGCACTCATCATGGTAAATATGTACTGACATCGACTCTTTCCTGTATACTTACAGGAATGTATTTAAGGAGTAGTTACTTTTCTACACGAATTCTATCCTCACATAATGCTTTTAAAAATTTTATTAAATTTTTTCTAGCCGTATATGTTTATTGTTAAAGCAATGCATATGTTACTATCAGTATAATGTAAAAAAAACCGCAGTCTTTATTTAGCAATCGTCTCTACCAGTAGCATCGCGTGATTTCTCTTCGATTACCATTTACCACCGCTATTACTGTTAAGTGTCTATCTCTGAGGTGATGGGCATCAGCACTATCCGTAGCTGCGAATACGGGCTATTTTATTATAGGCATACTTCTTATGGCAATGGGCAGGCCACATTGCACGCAGAGCAGATGGTCGATGGGGTCAAAAAGTGCTCGAGTAGAGACCACGGCTAGGCAAACGCAGCGTAGGACGTCCACCCACAAGATGGACAGACGACCTTGTGAAGGTCGCCGGGACACGCAGGATGCAGGTCGCATCTAACCGGTACATGTGGAGGTCCAGAGGGGAGGTCTATGTTCAGCAGTGGACGTCTTATGGCTGTGATGATGATGATGATGATACTTTTTTCTGGTAGCAGTTCGGCCCTTTACCTCATATTGAAATATTTGGCAAAACGAGTTACTCTTGTAATTTATGTGTTTCGATCCATTTAGAGGATCCCCGTCATGGATTACTCGCGAAAAAAGCCCAAACCAAAGTGTACTGCAGGCTTGCCCTCTGCTAGAACAGGTACTGGCCGCGGGCAGCGCTGGCGGAGGCGGCGAATGGAAAGAACTACCGTCATCGTCACTTTTGTTAAAAAGCGGGTAGTTCAAAACACCCACTACGTCTCTAAGCTAAGGTGACGGCAGTAAGAATACATTTGTCACCACCTCAACTTCTCCCTAAGAGTCGACTAAGGGATTGAGGTATCACTGACCATTATTAAATTTGATAAAAGATTGATAATGGGCAGCCGCTTTATCATAGTGAACACATCACTGCGATCGTAAATCCGCTTGCCCAGCGTGGCGATTATGGGCATTTACCTTCTATATAATGCGTCTATACGCATAGTTAATAGGAGATGCCTACGTCCAGCAGTGGATTATCATAGACTGATGACGATGATGATGACTACGTCACTAAGTAATAAGGTCTCGTCCGCACTGTCCACCGATGCAATACTCAAAACCTTTTTCCAATGAGGTGGCACTGACCAACCACAATCACGATTACATTTCGATGGCTGCCCGTATTTTCTGTGGCACGATGAACTTTTCTCTTACAAGTACGGTTACCTAATAGAGTTTGTCGAATCCGAATCCAATACGTGTTACGTCACTGCAGAGCCCTGGCTGTCACGAATCCTCAGACTTCGTATGTGCTCAGATAGTCTCGTCTATATGATCTGGCCGGTTTCCCCAATCAAGTTCATCCTTCAGAAGCAGGGAATCATTTATGTATGCTCCCGGGACGTTTAAAGGCTCCCGATTATTGGCGAACGCTAGACGTTAAGATTATAATTTATCTACTTCTTCATTGTTTATAGACACAAAAAAAAATTAAAACCATTTTCAACCGACATCTCTAAAGGTCCATTCAAAAAAGAGCATTCGCTGTTCTATCCCCCGTTCTACGAAATCAACCAATCACGTTTTGTGTAGCAATCGAATTTCATACAGTGGGGGGTTAGAATAGCGAATGTTCGTTTGGTCTGAATGCACCATAAGATCCCATAATCAGACCCCAACTTGGTGCCAACGGAAATCTCGGAGTTATAATACCTACCCGTTCGATTTTTTAATCGGTTCATGATTCTTGTAGATATCGAATTGAGAACCTCCTCCTTTTTTGAAATCGGTTAAAAAATAGGATTAAAAAGAACAAAAAAAAAAACTTTAAACTTAAATCACGTTCAAAGTACCCCGTAAATTCAGAAATATGACGTAAAACGATAGCAAAGTTTAATATTTGATGGTAGCCGTTAAATTTGTCGCGATAAAACACTCAAAGTGACCACTAAATTGTTATCTCGGAACGTTTAAGAATAATTGAATACATAATTTATCGCTTGCAATTACTGTAAGTGTATTTCTAGGAACGGTCGCCTACGTAAACATAAATAATAAGTTGTAACTTTAATATACAAGTTCAAAAAAAGCGGTTATGCGTTTAGGGGCCTTTCAGTGTAGTATTCTCATTACAGGCGAGAGGGAAAAAAAGATTTGTAATAAAATGTATTTTTCCTAACTAGTGCGCAAAAACGAGCTTTACGCACGCTTCGCACGTGGTAATTTCTTTTTTGACGCACTTGTTATGAAAAAAACGTCCCTTACACCTGCAAAAACTTTTTTTAACTCGGGTGATTGTCGCCCTCGTTTCACTCGGGCTCCAACTCTCACCCTCGCCGAAAAAAAGTTTTCCTGCACTAGTTAGGTAATGTACTATTGTAATGTCTAATTGTCCTTTGCCAAAAATTACTAACTATTTTTTTATTTATTCTTTCATTCATTAGACATAATTACTACAAATATAATAAAACGGTTAAACTCACGAGTATTCGACCTCGCACCTCGCGATCGCCGAGTTGTGAACGAGGGCTCAATGCTTGATAATCAAGGATCGGACAAACGCCCATCATTTCGAAAAAATATCCCTGTTCCGTACAGTAGAGACTTCTTTATATGTTAACATAATTGTATTTTATAAGATATTTTTTAATAACACTATCACAAAGTATCTATTTAGGAGAACCTAGCTACTTCTTACTTTTATGTACCCTGATTGTGAATTTATGACAAATAAACTACTTAGAATTTTTTATAGGTATTGAATTTTGATCTAATAAGTGTATAATTAACTTCTTCGATTACCACGATAGTTATTATAAAACGATTTAAACGTATTATATCGCGTATATTAATTAGCGTTGTAACGTCGTTTCGAACAATTATGGTGTGCATCTCCTAAATAGATACTTTGTGTTCGTATTATAAAAAAATATCTTAAATAAATATCTTAATTTAATAAAATATGTTAACGTCATAAGATAAGGAAGTCTCTACCATACGGAACAGGGTTATGTTTTCATAATGACGGGCGTTTGTCCGATCTTTGTTGATAATGGAGACCTGAGAGGTCATGACGTACTAATACGATTCAGCTTAGGTTCAGGGAAAGGGACAGAGATATACGACTCGTATATCGCTGTCCCTTCTCCTTTTCTCCTCCCTTCTCCTCGTCAATGCATTGGCTCTTTTTCACGACCTAAATTTAATCGCATTAGTACGTCATGGAAACCCCCTGGGCTCCCAGAAACCTGTCGCGCGTAGAGACTAACCCCCTTATTCATAAACGTTTGTTAACTTAACAAGCCGCTAATAATTGTTTGTCCCGTTTGGTGTTAGCAATGTGTCCATAAGAGAGCATTTCTTTTTTTTTTGGCCACTAAATTTTAAAATCGACCATAATTACAAAAATCAATTTTTATAAACTTTTTCAACGGGAATATGTAGTAAAAATTATGTATTTTCTGATTATATGCAAGTAACCAGGTTTTAAAAGGTTTTATCAGTACAAAATCAATAAATATTGTGACAAAGCAGAATACTGGTTCTTCCTGTGTGACCTTTCCGTTGTTTAAAAATCATAGAAATTTGCTTCTTCCTCATCTTAATTATATATTTTTATTAAAATGCAGAACATAATTGATATAAAAATGTAGAAATAATTAATTAAACTATACGGAAACCATTAAAAGTCTAATACCAACAGGTTTATTTTGTTACTCTCACCGGTAGGAACGGTATTTTTAAATTTTAATATAAAGTAAGCAAAGTTCAATAAGGTCTTAAAGATGGCAGTAAAAGTATTTTTTTATTTGTCTTAAAGGTAGCAGATATGTTAAGTATTATTAAATATAACTTAAATCATACTAAAATAACTACACCGAAAATGTTGGGACAGTAACAAAGAATGCTGTTGGTAACAAAGGAGGAAATGTAAGGCCTCGTGTAGAATGTGCATTAGAATTACGTAGAAAATGTAGGTCTATAAAATTATATCCATATTTTACAGGGTCGATGAAATAAAGAATCGATTAGATTTATTTATGTAATAACTAATTAAACTCTAATTTTAATCGTTCCCTATATCGCCTCATCTTTTCGGCTGCTCTCATCTTAGGTTGTGCTGACATAATCTCTCCCTGTATACAACAATGAAAACTAGCCTTTACAATAAATTCCTTTTATTGTTATTCAAAGTTCCTTTGATATGTTACCATGCGAAAGTAACGAAATAAGAAGTAACACAACACGTGGTCGTAGATTAAAAAATGATTTATAAAGCTTGTTTTAGCAACAATATTCAATTGTTTTGTTACATGATGTACATAACAATATACATTAAACGATACATTAATGAAAACGAAGTAAAAGTTTAAGCTTTCCTAGTAACTCCAGTAACAAGGAGGAAATCAAAACTGGTCACAACAATTAGGCACGTGCGTTTTTTAGTAGATCTTGATGACAATTGACCGAATGAACATGGCCGCATATTGAATTGACGTATGTCGGTATTGCCAGTCGTAAAAAGTAACATTTTGGTAGTATTTATCTTTATTTCACTGCTAAAATAGGTAACAAAGTAAGAATTTTCTAAGTGGAACTTTTTGTGGGACACGATTAAAAAATATATTTCTACTACTTTTAACGGTATTAGGTGTATAAAACCATTCTAAAAAGAATCTTACTGTGAAGATACAGAGATCACAATAAAAAAACGTTATATGTTGCTTAGACCATTATGAAAATATCTTTATTTGAAGTAGCAAAATTTAGACTGGGACATTGGTTTTTTCATACATTTCAAAAATCGAATGTCTGGTTTTTAATTAAATTTAATATATGTTATGGCTTTTGTTACATTATTTTAACATATCCTGTGTAATTATTAAATTCACTATTAGGAAAAAATACTTAATACAGACGTTTCTTAACAAAAAGTATTAAAATAATATTTTCAAAGTCGTGGGACACGGCTAGATGCGGCAGTGGCCAAAAAAAAAAGAAATGCTCAAGAGCAATAGGGACAAACAATTATTGTTAAAAAACGGTTATTAATAAGGGGGTAAATACACGAGAGTTTAACCGTGTATTTATAAAAAATGGGTGGGTTGACTATGTACATTTACTTACCGAGACGCCAATGACGAAATAAAAACGCCGTTAAAACGCCAAATATTCAACCTCCGAGAAAAATAGCCATAACTACGGACAGACTAGGAAATATATCATAATAGTACATTACGACACAAGTGCAAAAAACCTGAAAATCGAAACGAGTGGCGATGTTTTAAAACACGACCGATAGGGAGTGTTTTTAAATCGACACGAGTTACGAATTTTGTTTTTGCACGTGTCTCGTACGACGTTTTTTAGTGCAGATGGCCCTCCGAAGTTTTGGACCTGACGTAAAATGACAAACATCTCGCACTAAAGCCTAAAAAGGCACCACCTGTACTAAAAAGGTTCTTATTTCCTTTAGAGGTACGAGACCCTAAAAATTGTTGGAACTATTCCTAGGCTAGGTAGGTACGCATCTTCAGAGACACTGAGTAAATATTTTCCCGAGATGAATATTTATACAGGCCGTCCCCAATTCGGAGTCCAATAGTCTGCAAACATGATTCTTCTTCAGTTTTATTCCTTTCTTTTTCATAGCGAATTTCAGTTAATATTTTTGGAGAGTTTTATACAATAAGTTGATGAGTTTGCTTTTTATTTTATTTATGTCTTGTAGATAGTAGTGTGGGGCAGTATAGCGTTGGTAGTAGTGTATTATTGGTGCAGCTGGATCAGATAAGATCCAGCTGCACCAAAAATACACATTCGAATACTAATTTGAATCGATTCAAGAAGTTATCATTCAAATACACATTTAGTGGAACACTTATTTGAATCGATTCAAGCTGACATTTTACTCCAGAAGTAGCATTTATCCATTCGAATATTGTATTTATTTACACCAATGGTACCAAGTCTACGAAACATTTATCTTTTCTGATTACTCGCGCTGATACTCGCAAACCAGTATAATATATACGCATTCGCTTAGATTTTAAATAACAGTTAGTTATTAAAACACCACAATAGTGTTCAGTGTTTATTAGTTTAACATCGTGACGTCCGTGTAGATGACATTGATCAATAATAACTTCAACAGTGTCTCCTACATTGAAGTCCATTTTTTATTTATCACCGAAGACATTTTCTCAAATGAAGCCGTGTAAAATATTCAACCTTCATTTATATCCTCAAGCAGGGTTTCAGGAATGGTAATAAATCATGGAATTCGTCATGTGCCAACTCGATTCGTAAAGCTTTCGTGGGGTTTTTAACAAGTATAAAGTAATTTGTATCACAATCACTAGTCTCATAGTACACTTCAAGTTTCGTGTTCCTTTTTTCATCATCGGATAGTATATCCCATGTGTATATTTTTGTGGTAATTTTCTGAGGATAATCATTGATTAAATGATATTTTTTGTTTCCAAATATGTATTTTATTTTTCCAAATACATTCATGTTTAATATTTTATGAAAATCGTATATGTCTAATGAAACCATTTCGAGCTTATGTGACGTCCGTGTAGATGACATTGATCAATAATAACTTTAACACTGTCTTCTATCTCCTACATTGAAGTCCATTTTTTATTTATTATTCAGTTGCGTTTGCTTCAAGTGACTTTAGGTTTGATACTAAAATTATTGATAATAGTATTGTGTTTTATGGGTCATATATAATATAAAAAAGAAACCACATGTATAATATCATAAACATACTTTATTTTGTAAAAAAAAACATTATTTTCTATACACCACTTATTCATACATGATACATTCTTAAAAGCACAAACATTAGTATGATATATACAATTTTGAATATCAGAATTAGTTGAATATTTTTCACATAAAGTCTTTAAATTAGGACAATCAAAATATTCTAAATTATAAATGTTATTACATTCTGTTATTTCTTTCACCCACTGCACTTTTTCATAACCTTTTGTATAAATGTGTTTATTTTTACAGAAGTCCACAATCAAATTCTTATAATTAAAGTATGGTACATAGCCTTCATTCCATAATATTCCTCTGTATTTTTCGACCCATGAGACTTGTAAACGTTCTTTCTTTGTTAAGGCATAGAACGGATGCGGTGGTCTGATGAGCAACACAAGAAAACTGTTTTGGTAAATAATAGCTATTTCTTTGGGTATAAATTGATTGTTATCATTTTTAAATCCTTGAACATCCAAAATCACATTCATGATAATTTCCGAACTATATTACTCAGAGGTTTATACTCTACAAGACGATCGTTTATAATCAAACAGTAGGCTGTCGTATTTTCAGGTATGTCTTCTGAGGACTCGATTTCTAGTCGAACGTCAACTGGTCCAGTTTTTAATGAATCGTTTTGCCTTGAGCAGTCAATAACAAATAGCGGAGTTTTTCTCCCAAAAGTGTTCAGGGCAAGCAGAGGATCGATACTGAGGCCATAATACGACTGACGGAAATTAGCATACATTTCGTATAATATACTAAATTTATCTTCACTAAATTTTAAATTAAGTGGATCATATGGAAAATACTGTGAATTTAAAAATAACTTAACGTTAGTTATATTGCAGTGATCAAATACAGAGGAATTTTTTAACTTGTTCAGTTTTCTATCAGTTTGTAGTCCTAATATAACATATCTGGGCTTTTCTAACTGGGAAGCAGTTTTTATTGACCATGCATGTTTTGTTGTTTTAGGTAAAAGTGGATATTCATATAAGTCCCAATTCCGGAACGCTACTTGTATAGCACGATCTTTTTCCAAACATTTAAGTAATAATAATCTATTACGATCAGAAACTCTAATGTGTGGTACACGCCATTGGATTTTATGGATATCTATTTGAACTTTATCACCTTTATCTATTACGACGCTATTTAAAACTGAATTACTTCTATGTAGTACAAGTTCATGTCTACAATTAACGAAAATTTTATTATAATCTTCTGCGAAGCCGAGCACTTTATTCAGAGGTATTATGACGGAAAAATGACCTTTATTTAGAGTAAATCCGCTTAAATTCCAACCCCACAATGCAGCGTTCTTACTTTCTCCTTCATTCATTGAAATAAGAGATTTTATCGTTGTCGTGATCCCCGTATTTTTATTTCGATCTATTTCAATCCCATTCACTTCATAACTTATATCTTTGAACAAAAATAGTATAGCATTATTTGTTAAATTTACATCTTTTGTTATCGTTTTTCCCGTTGCGTCTACTGCAGACACACTTGCATATCCTTCAATGTAAATGGAGCTTGCAGATGGTAATACATATACATCCTGTTGATTAATGGGTATTCTGATTTCATCATTTTCCTTAAAGCTATGATTGTAGGGATTATATGAATGGATGGCATAGCTTTCAATTGAATTATCTTGTTGCGGGAGATCTGTGATATGTAGCATTTTATAATATATATTTTTATTTTATTTTAAGCCCAAGAGAACGAAGAAATAATTTATTGCTCTTAGTAATTTTCTTGCTGGAATTTAATCGACTTGCTCCTTTAAAGGTTGAGGCTTGAATATTGGTTGTTGCCCTTGTAATTACGCTTTTATTGAAAACATACATGATGCTTGACAGGAAGAACTATTTTGTTAGGTATTATTATGTAAACGTATGCTTAACACCCTTCTCTAGGCACTGTTCGAGATGGAATGTGAGGTGAATTAAAATAGGTATCATTTTATCAATATTGTTTTTTTATTATGTATTTTGTTCGTATCGTGTATTTAATGCTTATATATTTGGCAAACATTTTTCCCAGAACGAATACAGAAATTTTAAACATAAATGTCCGCAGTTAAATAAATGTTTTTTTTGTATATTATCATAATTATAGTGTATATTAGCTCCCATATATTTTATGAATTCTTTAGGAGGTTTTAAATTCCCGTAACTATCAAAATATTCAATATAATCTTTAAATTTCCCGTAGGCTACCCAGTGAGTACCATTATTTTCAGAAGAATCTAAATTAATAACACCACATTCGATCGATAATGGCTTTTTTGGTAATTCATCTCTCATGAATACACCACGAAAATATGGAATACTTTTCGAATGTTTTATTATGTCGATATTACTCAATGCTCTATTGGGTAGCCTATCATCTAGTTTTTTTTATTCGAAATAAAGATTCCTAGTCCGCCCTTGTATGGCTTAAGATGTAATCCTTTTCCAATACATTTAGCTTCCATTTTTATATTACGTCTTTTGTATTCAGCTAATTGTCGTTTTGCTATTTTATAATGATTAATAGCTTTGCTTATTCCAGCGACACCTCCTGCTAAACTTCCTGTAGCTGATAATCCTGCTAAAATTGGAATTAATGGTAAAAATCCACCAGTTTTAGGTACAGGTATGACTCGGGGTAATTGTATAGGTAAGTCCGATGCTAATTCTTGAGCAGCAGCATATGCTAGCTCCATTAACATTTTCTTACATTTTGGCTTTAGTTTACTGACATGTTTTTTAGTGTGTAAAACAAGATTGTTAAAAGTTTTCTTTAAACCAGCTCCAGATTTCTTCTTATTTTCATTTTCAGGGTTATGTCTCGTGTATGCCATTTTTATAAAATGTATTAATATTATTATGTATAATTTTTGTAAGTACTGTGGTCTTTATAGTGTAAAGTTCAAAATACAAATGACTGCATGAAAAAGTGATAGCTAATATAAACACTTTTCTTAATTTTAAGCACTATAAACGATTTGTCTTATCAATCCAGCTATTTTCACTTGATGGAAGACCGAGCCACTTAACATATACTTTATTTCCTTTACGTTTTAAGACTCGTTCAACAAGATAAACATTTGGGTGCAAAGTTTTCTGAATTTCTTGCGCATAAAATGCTCCTAAAATGGGTCTACGCTTGGTGTCCTCTAGATAATATGTGGTTGGGTTAGTATTTTGAACTTTAGTTATCTTAAATATTTCTGTTGACCAATTAGGGGTAAATCGTTTCTCGAAACATCCTTTATACTTACTGACTCTTACAAAATCTCCAACATGAAACCTTTTACAAAACAGTTTTTTCTTTGATAGTGTATTCCTAATGTATCTTTGTAATACAGATTCTTTATTACTATGATTGATTGCGGCCGGTGCTTTTCCCACAGTCCTATGAAAAGTTTGATTATATTCTGAAATTATCTGATCAAGAGTTCCATCAATCCACTTATAATTCCCCTTCAGACTAAA
>JALPQI010019322.1:0-14991 GCA_025490895.1 Thaumatotibia leucotreta
GAATTTAACCAGATTTGTACATTAAACAAAGATGTACACAAAAATGTTCAAAAATATGTCCCAGTGCACTTTAATTCTGTGTAATAAGAACGTCGTAACATATTTATGAGCGGATTCTTTCGATACTTATTTTTGCACTTGACTGTATAGCATAGGAGCACTGGACTTTGGCAGCTCGGCCTTTACTATTTTTTTTCAGCAATGCCTGTCCCTGCTAGACGAAGGCGCCCGCGAAGCGCTCAGCGACGTGGTGGCGCGCGTGCTGCGCCGCGCCGTGCCCGACGGCCGCGACGAGGAACTCGACTGCACGCTGCTCACCTGAGCTGTCAATATATACTGTATCTACCATGCCGTGTTTCATTATACCCCCTGTCGCTGTGGAGTGCCGTTGATTTTTCTATCGCGTAGCCTGGGAGCTCTGGCAGCGCTCCGGGCCTTCGGTCTTCGCATATGGCTCTCCGATTCGTTTTCTACTAATTCATTGTACAGTCAAAGACAAAATAAGATGTACACAAAAATGTTCAAAAATATGTCCCAGTGCACTTTAATTCTGTGTAATAAGAACGTCGTACAGATGTAGTGAGAAATGACTTGCCTTCGGAAACGTTCGTCAACGTCATGCTGTTTCAGTCTATCTCACTGAGACTGACAGTAATAGCTGTCATGCTACTTCAGTCAGACTCGGTGACACTGCCTGAAACAGCATGTGTTTACGAACGTTTCCGAAGGCAAGTAATTTCTCACTACACCTGTAACATATTTATGAGCGGATTCTTTCGATACTTATTTTTGCACTTGACTGTATAGCATAGGAGCACTGGGCTTTGGCAGCTCGGCCTTTACTTTTTTTTCAGCAATGCCTGTCCCTGCTAGACGAAGGCGCCCGCGAAGCGCTCAGCGACGTGGTGGCGCGCGTGCTGCGCCGCGCCGTGCCCGACGGCCGCGACGAGGAACTCGACTGCACGCTGCTCACCTGAGCTGTCAATATATACTGTATCTATCATGCCGTGTTTCATTATACCCCTCTGTCGCTGTGGAGTGCCGTTGATTTTATTTCATCACACTTGCTCGTAAATGCTGATTTTATAAGCAGGCATGCTTGAGCGTAATGAGCTGTATTATGCCCATGGGCAATAATGAATTTTCATACGACATTACGTCGCACTAGCGCGGCGAGATTCCTTTTATAAAATTGATGAATATAAGTCATCCCTGATTTTGAGAAATGATTTAGACCATTTTAGAGTAGTTTTGTGAAAATATACAGTTTTATTTACTTTTTTTGCCTCACAGGTATGATGAAAAACATTGTGTGTGCCACGGGCGGTACAAGAATTATGAACTCGTGCCCAAGCCGAAGGCGCGGGCTTTACTTTCACACTCGTTCACAATTTCTTATTTACCGCCCTTAATACACAATGTACTATTATCGCGTAGCCTGGGAGCGCTGAGCTCTGGCAGCTCGGCCTCCGGCCTTCCCAGGTTGTCGAATCGAATCTTCGGGCATATGGCCCTCCGATTATTTTCAAGTTACACTAATCCATTGTGTAGCATAGGAGCACTGGGCTTTGGCAGCTCGGCCTTTACTATTTTTTTTCAGCAATGCCTGTCCCTGCTAGACGAGGGCGCCCGCGAAGCGCTCAGCGACGTGGTGGCGCGCGTGCTGCGCCGCGCCGTGCCCGACGGCCGCGACGAGGAACTCGACTGCACGCTGCTCACCTGAGCTGTCAATATATACTGTATCTATCATGCCGTGTTTCATTATACCCCCTCTGTCGCTGTGGAGTGCCGTTGATTTTTCCATAGAGCGCTGGGCTCTGGCAGCTCGGCCTCGCTAAGAGGCAGCGCTCCGAGCCTTCGGCCCTACGCGAAGCTCGGCCTTCGGTCTTCGCATATAAAATAATAATAAATAAATAAATAAATATCTTGGGACATCTTACACAAATCGACCTAGTCCCGCGGTAAGCTCAATTAAGGCTTGTGATGTGGGTACCAGGCGACGATATATATAATAAATACATACATATAGATACTTAAATACATAGACAGCCACGACCAAGGAACAAATATTTGTGACAAATAAATACACATATAATGCCCTCGCCGGGATTCGAACCCGGAACCTCCAGCTTCGTAGGCAGGGTCACTACCGACTAGGCTATGGAGGTTGCTGTGGAATGCCGTTGATTTTTTTATCGCGTAGCCTGAGAGCGCTGAGCTCTGGCAGCTCGGCCTCGCTAAGAGGCAGCGCTTCGGGCCTTCGGTCTTCGCATATGGCTCTCCGATTCGTTTTCTACTAATAGGGATGATGACTGTAGTTAAAATAAATTATTTAACATTATGCACGACATAATACACAAAGAAATTATTACTAAGATGTAGATTGCAGGATCGCGTTTTATAAAGTTACAATTTACAAATTCGCTGTTTGCCTCTCTTTCTAGCCAATATGTGCGTGCGTTAGAGAGGCAAACAGCGAAATTGTAAATTGTAACTTTATAAAACGCGACCCAGTAATTTTTGTACAGAACTTCTATTTAATAAATTGAAAAGAACAAGAGTAGGTCATTTGGCAGTACTCAAACGTGACGTCACTTTTGAGTATTTCATATAAAATTCCATACTATTCCATAGTGGGGATCGTTTTGACAGTTCGAAAAAAGATGCTGATTTGACTTGCCAGTCATCATGCCTATTCATTGTACAGTCAAAGACAAAATAAGATGTACACAAAAATGTTCAAAAATATGTCCCAGTGCACTTTAATTCTGTGTAATAAGAACGTCGTAACATATTTATGAGCGGATTCTTTTGATACTTATTTTTGCACTTGACCGTATAGCATAGGGGCACTGGGCTTTGGCAGCTCGGCCTTTACTATGTTTTTTTCAGCAATGCCTGTCCCTGCTAGACGAAGGCGCCCGTGAAGCGCTCAGCGCCGTGCCCGACGGCCGCGACGAGGAACTCGACTGCACGCTGCTCACCTGAGCTGTCAATATATACTGTATCTATCATGCCGTGTTTCATTATACCCCACCCTGTCGCTGTGGTGTGTTGATTTTTTTATCGCGTAGCCTGAGAGCGCTGATTGCTTAGCCAAGTTGCCAATCGCTTAGTAGCGTATCGTAGTTTTCCCTCTCTGTCACTCTTTCATATTAGTGACATATTAGTGATAGTGGCAAAGACAGTTAGCTGCCTTTCGTTTACGATTGACGATTAAGCGCTAGCGATTGGCAACTTGGCTAAGCACCCTGAGCTCTGGCAGCTCGGACTCTGGCCTTCCCTGGTTGTCGAATCGAATCTTCGGGCATATGGCCCTCCGATTCCTTTTCATGTTACACTAATTCATTGTGTAGCATAGGAGTACTGGGCTTTGGCAGCTCGGCCTTCGCTGGGGCGACTTGTTAGACAGTCGAAAAGGGTGATCTGACCGCCATTTAGTCCGATAGACATTTTTGATTGTTGAAGGATTATATTAGGTGAGACCAATTCTACCGGTATTAGTGAATGCAACAGGAGACGTATGTGAGGGTGAATAAGCTTGCTATGCGGGCGGTCATGTTACTGCAAAACGATAAGGGCTTAATTAAGGCGAGACCACTTCTGCCGGTATTAGTGAATGCAAAAAATGAGACCAATGTGAGGGCTAACGCTGAGCTTGCCTTGCGAGCCGGGCTGAATCTGAGCGACGAACAGCTCACCTGATAGCGCAATATCTTTACGTATTAGGAAGGAAGTAACACTACTGCGATTACAGGCATTACTCGACTGAAGGATTGATTGATGATCAGCATCAATCACACACACACACGCACACACACTTCCACTATGATGCTGCCCATAATCAACCAATCCAGTCGACTCTAACAACACCCATTGGAAGAATTGAGGTGGTGACAAATTTATTCTTACTACCGTCACTATGCTGCTGCTAACTTCTAACATTAGAAGAATTTGAAACGAATATTTTTAGTAGGTACATTGCGACCCAAAGCGGTAATGCACTATTACAATTTTACGTCTTGCGTTGTTCAAGATTACGGTCCAGGGTAACATAAACTTACGTGTTTCATTTGGTTAGTCACTGGTAGTGTATCAGTGTAGTGGTATTACAATTAATGAATTAGTAACAATTTTTTTATGGCCTGTTAAATAATTCAATTTACGAGATGTATTGAATGTTTTATAGTAATATTACATAATCAATTTTACGGTAATTCATATCTACAATTGTTTTCGTATTGCTTGTTTCAAAGTAGTAAAACGAGCGTATTGCTTCGATAAACAGGTACTTAAACATTGTATACGAGTAGTATGGTTGTTACCGTTGTGGCGTTACTTTCGATACCTATTGTAGATAAATTGCCGAGAGCATGAATTACATTACACACGTAGTGGTATTGTGAGTTTACTTACAACCTCACAGGCATTATACATTTGATTCCTCGACTCTTCGAGTGAGGCACCACTGACGCGGAGCGGAGCGGAGCTGTGGGAGCTGGGGCAATGAGGCCGTATCACAGTGTTTCGAATTCGAATTTAAAGAATGTAATTGGTCAATTTTGCGCAGCTCCGCGTCAGTGGACCTTTACAGTCATCAGTAGGGTTAATAGGAATTTTGGTGGCATTAGAGGAACAAAGAATGATGGAGTCGTTGTTTAAATATTTTATGATTAATTGAATAATTAATTAATCAATACAATTTTAAACTTCAAATCTCTTTAACATGGTTTCGCCCATTTTAAGTTTTAATTAATTTCACCTTTAATATTTGCCTGCTTGTGAATACAATTGTAGTAAAATTTTGTAATGTTGCTTGTGATTATTATATGACATATTTTGGGGGCTTCGGGAAAACTGAAACCTTAAAAATCAAGAAACTACATTTTCTTAAATAACAACATATTTTATTTTAATATAATATTTTACTAGGTTCTCAAAAATGTAATTCATTAAATCCAGCTCGAACCGAATACTATTTAGTTATTATTTTGTTTGTTATTCAGTTATTAAAGTAAAAATATTGGTAACACCGACTCTATTGCTCTCTGTAAATGCCACCAAATTCCGAACCCTAGTCATCAGTAACTGTCATCAGTCCGTATCAGTAACTGTTAGTAAACCTAATTGTTTAGACATAAGGTTTATATGTTACTTTTAGTAATATTACCATTATGCTTCCAAGCTACAGACAAGTATAATTTTAACCATATGGGTCGTTCTTGCGTTTCGTTAAAATCACTATTCCAAAGTGAAAAGTGCTATTAATTTACCAATTATGGATACCATTTTTTATTGGATGTATAGAAGCCTAAATGGACTATACGGTACCATAAAAAACTTATATAGATATATATGTATTTATTAAGTAAATAGGAAAATACATAGTGAATCTTCATTACTTTCCTGAGTCTAACTACCTTTCCAAAACTTTGAAATTTTATGACGAACTAGTTTTTAATTTGAACGCATTAATAACCTTTTGGTCGCGTTAAGTGATATATTAATAAAGTAATATTTACGCTCATATATTTTTAAGATAGTTAGAACTTGGTTAGAACCTTACAAGAATCGAACTTTTACTTTTGTCACATCAAAATCTTCATTCCATTCCTCGATGAAGACTATGCATGTTTTGAACAACACGGGCCCTTTTGACGGCCTGTGTCCTGCTCGCACTTCTTCCCCCCGGTTAGTATGCCAGCGCACTCTGATGCTGACGGACTTAGCTCCACTCAATGAGAAAAAAATTACGATATTGTGACGCGGAGAGAATTTTGTCACGAGGTTGGCTTCATTACTGTCCGGGGGACAATTCGGTAAATTTTGTTTTCTTTTTAAGCGTTTTAGCTGATTACTACTCTTATTATGAATTATTACCTGAATATTAAATGCAATAGATATCACACTAGATAAACACAAGTAATTAACGTTCTAAGATCAAATATTCATTACTTTCCAATTCATTCCTTTCTATTTAGTGAAAAAAACTCACGGAAAGGAATGAGCAGCAATGGAAAGTGATGAGTGTTTTCTTAACCATTAATTTTAAGTACCTACATTTTACAATTCTATTTATATAAGATGTATTTAATTGCTCTAGATCACCAGCTATACGAGTAGAAATACAGCTAATCCTACATGATCGCGCAATTGCACCTACAGTTTCCTTCGCTCAAAATTATTGTAAGTTGAAATTACCAAGAAACTGGCCACGGAAAGGGCGCTGCTGATGGCATTGGGGCGGTGACTAAGAGAACTGCAGACGACTTTGTTCGATTTGTTGGAGATGTCGGGTGTTTTGAAGATTTTGTCAAATTATTTCCTGACAGCGTCCAAGGGATTAAGATATATGTGATACCCGACGATGACATCCAGAGAAAAAAAATCCAACTAACGTGCCTGCTTTTAAAGAAACCATTAAAGTTCACCAAGCGCTATGGTCTACAGAGTTACCGTACAGTGTGGCTTTAAGATCATTATAAGCTGTTTCATTTGCTTGAATAGCTACCTTCCATGTGATCACCAAAAACACATTGGAACATTAGCTTTTGGATTTGGGCAGACAACTATAACCAGTGCTTCCTGTACTAATAACAATGAAGACGATTTCAGCCACAAAACGTCCATTGCTGGACATAGGCCTCCCCCAATGATCGCCAATATGACCGGTTCTGCGCTGCTTGCTTCAGCCATCAGCCATCTGATCTTCTGGCGCTGTGCCCAGCACACTGCCACTTAAGTCTGGCAATTCTGAGAGCAATGTCGGTGACTTTGGTCCTCTTGCGGATCTCTTCGTTTTTGATTCGCTCACGCAAGAAAACTCCGAGCATTGCTCTCTCCATTGCCCTTTCAGTGACTTTGAGCTTTTTGATCTGGCCCATAGTGAGCGCCCACGTCTCCGTACCGTAGTCATCACTGGCAACACACACTGGACAAAGACTTTTGACTTAAGACACTGCGGTAAATTCGATGAGAAGACTTTTTGCCACTTTCCGAACGCTGCCCAGCCAAGTCGGATTCGACGATTTACCTCTTTCACAAAGTTGGACCTACCTAACTGAACAGTTTGTCCCAGTAGACATACTCGTCAACAACTTCGAGAGTAGAGCCTCCGACTGTAACAGGAGATGGTACTACTTGAGCATTGAACATGACTTTCGTCTTTTCCAAATTCATCTTCATACCAACTCGTCCGGAGGCTCTACTGAGGTCATCGAGCATTGCACTGAGGTCTTCAACGGTCTCAGCCATAACGGCTATGTCGTCGGCAAATTGAAGGTGCGTTGCGTGATGTACTCGCCGTTTATATTGATGCCACGTCTTTCCCACTCCATAACCTTAAAAACATCTTCCAGTGCAGCGGTGAACAGGGATATTACATCTCCTTGTCTGACACCCCGCTGCACTGGAATCGGTTTCGAGTTCTGGTCTTGCAGGCGGACCGACATAGTGGCGTTTCTGTACAAGCACTTCAATACTTCGATGTACTGATAGTCGACTTGGCACCGCTGAAGAGACTGCAGCACAGCATATTTTGATCGAATCGAGGCTTTTTCGTAGTCCACGAATGCTAGACACAGAGGCAGGTTATATTCTTCCGTTTTCTGTATAACCTGCCACAACGCATGTATGTGGTCCACGGTGCTGAAACCTTTTCGGAAACCAGCTTGTTCGGGAGGTTGAAAGTCATCCAGCCTACGTGCGAGACGGTTCGTGATGACTCTCGAGAACAACTTGTACACATGGCTCAGGAGTGAGATGGCCTGTAATATTTCAGTAGAGTGGTGGTGGTCACCCTTTTTGAAAGGGTGCGCCAAAGTATTTATAAAATTGCAACTTAGATTATTGGAACTCCGAAAATGTTTCTTATACAATTTAACTTCATAATGATCGGTATTTAGAATAATCTTTGTTCATAATCATCATCACATAGAATTATTTATGTTCATAATATTGTTTTTCATACATATTTTTAGTACTAACTTTTATGTTTATATAATTTTTCACTATACTTATTTTATGCTATATATTCTAATGTTATAGGTATTTATTTTTATCTGTACTGGTTTTATGTATGAATTATTTTTGTTTAATTAAATATAAATCGTACTATTACTGTAAACTAGCTACCTGCACAAATCAGGTTGTGGCAGAGTAGGTACTGCACTAAACGGGTTCCCTCTAAACTTTTTTTGTCCGAAACGCTTAGGACATAACAGACTTGGTATAATCTATTTTGGCATCAACTTAATGAGACAGAAACATCACTTGGCTTAAATAACAATATTTCGAATATTATTTTCTCCGAAACTATCTTGGCATATCATTAATTACGCCGAGTGTTATAAGACAGAAATTAGATATGCTTTTTTTTTTTGGGCATGTAGCCACATGTTCGAAACTTGCCTTTTTCGTCAGGCAGAATTTGCTGTGAGGGTGAAAATTTCTGCAGTGAGCGAGCGAAGCGAGCGAACAAAACTTTCCGGGGCAGATCCGACTCGGATAGGTTAGGTCTTCGAGGTTATTTTTTTTTTGCAACCTAGAAAGTACTCAGCTCAGTAACACAGTAAGTAACGTATAGAATATTACTACTACCTCGATTATATTGAGAGGTTGTAATTATTCCTTCTCTGTTATGCTAAAACAAACTATGCCGATACTTTTTATGCACATCCAGATTATGCCTCATTATAAATAGGAGCATCGAAATTATGCTCGAAAAATATTCGAACAACTCGAAATCTGCCACAAAGAAATATGCTAAAGTTGAGTATGTCACAACAGTTTCTGCACAAAGCCCATTATGACTAGATAGTTTATGTTATTCATAAAAGAATTATACCACAACAGAGTGAACCTAATGGGAAAATGTTTATAAATAAATAATTTATTTCAAATAACTTTATGAGTATAGATTAATCTACTTGACGACTTTAGGAGGATAAAATTTCGAAATAAAAATCGTTATGAACATTGTAGGTAGAAGTATAATTTTTAGTAAGAAAAAAAGTATGAGAAAAAAAATTCGGAGTAATGATGATTATGAGTAAAAAACGGTATTAGTAAAAATATTCGAAGAAAAAATTGTATAAGTGCCAATATGGACCCTTTTTGAAAAATAGCATCACCACACTGCTGCTCCAAGCTTTTGGCGTTATTCAATCGTGATGACAGAATGGAACAGATTCTGACGGGTTTTTACACTATTTACACATTATTAAAGTGTAATACATAACTATTATTGTTAGAGCTGTTAAATATGCTCCAAAATTTATTGAGAGCTTAATTTTTTGCTTAATATTGTTTTCTTTATGTGTTTCAAGAAACATCTTTTTATATGTATTGTGATAATATTGTTTACCTAGCATTTTTGTTGAATTATTTGAATATGTATATTTGTATACATATACATTAATTAAATTCACCGTCTTACACTTAAATTCATTATCATACCCTTTGTTTATCATTACTTTCCAAGCGTGTTTATTACTTTCCATGCAAAATTCATTGCCTTCGGTGGGCTCATTCCTTTCCATCGTTTTTACTCATAAATGTTATAGTTATATATGTGCCTTTTATTGATTTATTATATTAATGGGTATTTCAATCTAAGTATACAACAAGACATAAAAAAACCCTATTCTATTCTAAGTAAGTAGTCAACAAGACATAAAAAAGAAAAAAAAAACGATTCTCAAAAAATGTTGTTTTTTGAACGAAACGCAAGAACGACCCATAAAATCCGCTACCTACCGTACTTGCAACTGCATATCCAGTGCATAAATTCATTCATAAGTGCAACCCACCTTACGAAATGTTGCTGGTTGCATCCTACGAACAGATAACCAATTAGAACCTTAAGGTGCGTTCAAACCAAAAGAGCATTCGCGGTTCTAGCGCCCGTTCTACGAAATCAACCAATCACGTTTTGTGTACCGATCGAATTTCGTAGAGTGGGAGGTTAGAACAGCGAATGCTCTTTTAGTTTGAACGCACCTTTAGGCTATTCAGGAACTATGCCAAAGTGACCTTATAATCTTATAAATAAGATTGTTAGAAATTTCTTACTACTTGTTATTTTGACATGGTTCTAGGATTCCAATTGGTTCAGTGTATGAGTGTAGTACATGCAGAGGTCCACTAATACTGGCTCTCTGTGTTGTGATTACTATTTGGCAGGAATACTGGACAGGAAATCGAGTGTTACGCTAACTGAACGTGACAGTTAATTTGCTTGGCAGAGATGTGATCCGATACGCGGTTGTTTTTATTTTTTACGAAATTTTCTAGCCTAAACCTCTGCAACTGAGGTGACGTGCCTCAGACGTATTTTCAACTTTATGGTGTCGATAATAAGACACATGTCACGTGACCGACAGTCGCAGAGGACTAAAGCGGAAGTGGCAATCTGGCAAGCCCATAATGAAATTGAAATTTATTTATTTCCAACAGATTGTTACGTAAGGAGTTGAATCCTCGTTAGGAGGTATTCACTCTTTCCTTTCATATACGTGCTAGAAATAAATACATGATAATCGTATTCGTCTAAGGAAGAAAACAACTACGTTTTTTTATCCTAATGTTGGAACATATGGTATAGTCAGGTGCAAAAATATGTGAACGAATTGGATATAATTTGTGTTTTGGACATACATACTGAAATGTTGAGATATTATTATCAGGCAATAGAAATTCTATTCTATTTCCTATACCATTAGTTCAAAATTCACTGGCAAATTTTATTGTCTGGGGCCGCAGAAGGTTATACTCTCAGTTGTGAAGGTGGCTATTGGGGCTAGCAGCCTACTTTTCATAATAAACTTATCAGCTGAATGCATGCCACATTAACCATAATCCAGTTAATAAATGGCATCTATTAGTCTCCAATTTCAGGCATGATGATGTTTGAGTGGCTTATCTTTTCACTCTACGACAGAACAACACATATTGAGTTACATGATAAGATAAGGTCCCAGTCTACAACCATAACAATTCAACCAATTCAAATTAGAAAACCAGAAAGATTTCAGTGTACATGTGAAATAATAAAATGAAATAACTTCAACTGTTGTGAAATGCTGTTTAATTATTACTTTATAACTGTAGTATAATAATAAGGTCAATATAACAGCCAGGAAATATAAATTATGAATAAACAAAATAAGTTATTTGTACTGATTGCTATAATCACACCACATTATATGGTGGACATTTCATTTACTTGGAAGAGTTGATGTGAAACGAATAGGGTTTTTTATTCATAATTTATGCAGAAATTGCTACAAATTACACTAATATTGCTTCACTTTATCAGTCATGGAATGTAGTACAGCTGACTGGCCAATCGAATTTACAATAACTAGATTTAAACTATTTTGAGACATATAAAGGAACATAAGTTAAATAAAATAATGGTAAAACTCACATTAATATTATGGTTTTGTTGTAAGTTGTGGGTCCACCAAACACAAATGATACACAAGAGGCTCAATTGGCAGGCTTGACAATGGATACCTATGAAGCTTTTCAAAATAAAAATTAGAAGTCATTCTAAAAAAAGGTGAGTTTCATTTGTTTGGGCAATCATCAAAAGGTTTTTAACATTCTGCAAAAATATGATATCATATTGAACCTGTTATTTACGTTTTAAGGTTTTCCTTATCAAACTAATATGGCTATACCATAAACTAGAATTCCGATTTCTTCTGCTTCTTTACGAACCCTCTCTCCTCAAGGAGTTGGTTACATTCAGCACGATTGAGCTGTGAGAGAGGAAGTCTTTCTAGCTCGTGGTCATTTTCTCCAAGAAGGATCACCTCGGGCACCGCGCCAGTTATAAACTTGACTTCTACTCCTTCGTATAATGGCGCATCTTCCATCACAAATTGTTTCACTTGAGGAAGCCGGTTCAACGAGCAACCACGACACGTCTGTAAAGAAACATCCATTAATACTCCTACAAATACACTCCATCATTTAATAACAGGGTGTTAGGAGGCGGTTACCTCTATCCTGGCTCCTACGATGTTCGATTGGTCGTATGCTGATGCCAATGCTAGTACTGCACATAAAACTGCTAGTGTCTTCATTGTGAAGGTACCGTGGGATGACTTTTGCAGTTAACTAAATACGACAAGATAAAATAGAGAGAATGATATTTTCGCCAGAACACTCCCGAACCAAACGACTCTTGAAATTGCTTTGCTTTGCCTAACTCCGACTGAAGACTGACTGAACTGAACTGAATTAAAGTGAAGTTGGTTAAATTAAAGTGACATTGACAGTGACAAAATAAGTGAATGAAATGAAATGAAATGAATCGAATAGTGAATGGGTTCGATTCAAGTATGGTTCAAGCATAGACATAGAACTTATGTATAATGTGTGTGATCCGAGGCTTTCCCATTTAACGGCCGAGGTGTGTATATTCTTTTTCTGCAACGGGGCCGGCAGGCGGCAACTTAGTTTAGCGCAGCGGCCGGCAAAGTGCTGTTTGCCGGCCGGAGAGCAGAAAAGTTTTTTTTTTAGTGTCAACCATTCATTCATTTTTGACACGTGATAGGATTGGCTCTCACTCACTTGAAGTTAGTGTTACTTCAAGTGAAGACTTCAACTTCACTTCACTTGCTTATCGTGAACTCGTGAGGACTCGTCCGTGTTTGTTGTTGTTATTGCAACTTTTTTACAATATTTACAAATGCGTGCATTTACTTTTATATACATATAAGCTCGAAACTATTACTGAATTAGGGAAATCTAGTGTTGACAGGCTATAAGTAAATGCCAATATGCAGGACGAGCACCGAGCTGCGATACAAAAATGTTTCACGTCGTTAGTGGAGCAAACAGACTTAGACACAATGGTGTCTGCTCTCTACGAGAAGGGAGTTTTCTCTGAAGCGATGATCGAGCCCTACAAAGTGAGTAGTATTGAGCACTTATTTTAGTCGTAATTTTTCGACTTCGACTGAGATTCGAAGCTAGGTGATTCATTGACTTGGTATGTGACATCACCTGCAAACTGTGTTTAAGAATCACCTTGTGGGTTAAACACAAAGCTGTATAGAAGGCTAGTAACTAAAAACTAACTTTAAATGGCTCTATGTGGGTGTATATGGCGTAATGCTACCATTATTACATCTGTAAAGAACATGGGACTAAGTATAACTAACAGTTGTCTGGTTAACATGTTAATGACAATGTAAACATTGTTTTATAGAAGCGTTAGGATTGTGAGATTGTGAGCTAACATTTACGTAGGTGTTACTTAGATATTTATCTTTTAATAGGGTTGCAACCAAAGGTCAGAATCTATGGATATTTTGAAGATTGTTAGGTTAATTTTGGATTGGTTATATCCAAAAAGAGAGATATGGGTATAGGTGCTGCAAATCAGTGAAGATCAAGGTTTCTATGTTCTGAACTAACCTTCAGCACCTTGTTTTCATCACATATCATCTGGCTAAGTATGCTCACATTCAACAAATGTGTGACTGTTGTTCGTCAAATCTCAAACAAAGTCAAACTAGGGAATAGGGAATTTCCCCTGCATTACAGTAAGTACAACCCAATAGCAATATTTAGAGGTCTTGCAACAGTGTTCCCGAAGACAGAGTTTAGTCTGTGTCAAAGTCAGATTAAACAGGTGCGAGGCTTTTAGCACATTTTATAACCTGTAACATATGCAACGTCTGCTGTTAGGTTAATCCACATTTGATCTGTGTGAGTAGGAGATAACCACCTGTTTTCGCACAAGCCAGGTGGTATCCATAATATATTCCAATGGGCTTATAAAATAGGCCCTACTTATTAGTGTTTGTGTTCCTACCCATACCCATAGAGCTCTTATTTGAGTTATTTCTTCAATACTGTATAACCCATATTATATCCAGGTCCAAAAGGGAAGGTTATGTTTAGCAGTTGGGTAAATCCACAAGACTGTGACAACAGTTGCCAATTCTTTCATATGTTTTTAAATCAATTAGTCAAAGTTGATTTTCTGTACACCTAGACTAGCCCTGTAGGTAGATATTTAGACATTTAAATCTACTTAATTAATATAAGAATGTACAAAAAAATTGGCAACTGTTGTTAGTCTTGTGAATTTACCCGGTTGATACCTATCTTATTGCTGAAATGATGATGATAAGCATCGTCAGCCTATCTCAGTTTACTACTGGATGAAGACCTCTCCTATTAACTATGCGTATAGACACATTAGGAGGTAAATGCCCATAGTCGCCATGCTGGGCAAGCGATTGGCGATCCACTGTAATGTATCCACTATGACCTGCTGCCCATCAGCTATCTTCTATTAAAGAATGGTTAGTGACATGGTAGTTTGATGATTTATTGGCATCAAATCATCTTGGTAGACATCTTTACAATAGAGGTCAGTGAAACTTCGGGAAGAGTGATAATAATCTAATACCTACCTATTATTAAACTTTAAATCTCCCTGATTGTCATAAGAGTCGACTAATGGATTGAAGTGTCACTGACCATTCTACAAAATTGATGATGGGCAGCAGCGTCATCATAGTGGACACATTACTGCGATCGTCAATCCGCTTGCCTAGCGCCGCGATTATGGGCATTTACCTCCTAATGCGTCTATACGCATAGTTAATAGGAGAGGCCTACGTCGAGCAGTGGACTAACATAGGCTGATGATAATGAAATCTCCCTGAATATTTAAATAATCTGCAGGACACAAGCAAAGAGCCAAGACAGCGCAAACGCCAGCTCTACATGGACGTGATGCGTCGAGGGCCCCACGCGTTCCGCCACCTGGTGGATGCTCTGATGGAGACGGGGTGCTGGATAGTGGCCCGCGAGTTGGACCCTGACCTGCTGCCGGTGCGCAGGCCGGAGAAGGCTACGAACCCACGTTAGTATCTGTAGGAGTATCCTGCCTTTTCGCAGTTCATTTTGCGTAACACGTTCGACGGTGACACAGCGTCTGTGATCAACAAAACCTGACTGCTA
>JALPQI010019323.1:0-21526 GCA_025490895.1 Thaumatotibia leucotreta
TAAAGTTATTTGGCTTTAAAGTTTATCCACGGCAGTTTTTGTCGTTCTTCTGTCGATGTCGTGCAACTCGAAACTTAATAAATGTAATAGCAACCAGAGATTTGTATTTTAATGCCTCCACTACACGTCTGCGGATGGGTCCGCGGACGTCGGCATATGCATCCGCAGACGAATCTTCACCAACCGGCCACACGTCTGTTGATCGTTCAGTCTGAGTACAATATCGTCAGACGCTACACGCGAGAAAGATGGACGTTAAAACTATAGCAGCCGCAGAGCCGCACCACGATTTAAAAAATACCCTATTTTATTGAGCCCGTTTATGTGCGCCAGTTACGTAATGCGTCATGGGCATCTTATTAAAATACGTAATAAATGACTTTAACTGTAATTTTTTTTATTGTCTTGGTGGTAAACCAGGGACTTGCATGCATGCATTCGCATTGGTAGACGGTGGCCGACTGACGGCGCGTCGGACGTGTGGTGCGGGACGATGCTGGACGCTCGCCCTTGAGCCCTTTAATCCGGGCCACAAATCCCGACAGCAAGCGGATACGTGGCGGACGCGTCCGCGGACGTCAAAACCTACCGCAGATGACCAAATCACCCCCTCTATACGTCCGCGGATGCATCCGGCGATGACGTCCGCGGACCCATCCGCAGACGTGTACCTAGTTGAGGCATCAGGACCACAAAATTGAATTCCTAAAATGTTGAAATCTCGGAATGTTGGCTTTCCCAATATGTTGAAAGTCAACATTTTGAGAATTCAACGTTCTAATATTTCAACGTTATAAGAATTCAACATTTTGCGAAACTGAAAAAAACTAACATTTTGGGAAAGTCAACATTTTGGGATTTCAACATTTTAGGAATTCAACTTGGTGGTCCTGGAGGGTAAAATCATGTCAGCAAAGTTTGTAATTAAAAATAAAAACGCGTAATTCAAAAAGCAGTAGGCCCGCTATATTATATATATATATTGCTTGAAGTTTTTCATACAAATCGCAAGTCGTGTTGCAAAGCTGCAATTTTAGTATATTATATAGGCCCTATAAGGACGTACAAAAATGTAGGTATATTACAAGAAATACAAAAAAGGAATTTCGGCATAAGACGAAAAAAACTGAAAAATTATTGGACTTCTTTTACTTTTTGACGTTTAATTAAGAAACTTTTATCTTTTTGATAGTAATTGCTACAAAAATTAAAAAGAATATATAATTTGAAAGGATCTGAACTAACTTGCATTACCCTAAATTATATAGATACGACATTTCAAAATGTGCCCTTCATTAAGTTAAGAAAATAAATGCATGTTTTGAAGCCTCGTATACCCCCAACTATAAGACTTACAGTAATTGTTATCGGCTCAATTTGTTCCAAATTTAATGTAGTTGTTATCTACAATTACTTTTTTTTTCTTAGCGCGATCGTTTTGCCAATATTTAGTGAATAGCTTTAACGTAACCTAAAATTTGTTTAATTTTTGATAAAAGGGCACTTTATGAAATGTCGTATCTCAAAATATATATAACTTACGGTGATGCAACGTAGCTCAAATCCTTTCAAATTTAATGTTCTTTCTTAGTTTTATAGCAATTAGTATCAAAAAGATAATAGATTTTTAGTTAAACGTCAAAATCTAAAAAAAGTCCGATTTTTATTCCGTTTTTTACGTCCTATGCCCAAACTATTTTTTTGTTTTCCTTTTAATATGCATTTTCGTATATATCTATAAGGCCTTTATAATATACCAAAATTGCAGTTTTGCAACTCGACTTGCGATTTGTATGAAAAACTTAGATAGCGGGCCTCCTGCCTTATGAATTTCGCGTTTATACTTTCAACTACAAAGTTCACTGACCTAATTTTACCCTTAAATTAAAGAATATTAAGTGCGCTATAAGGTCATTATTGCATGTTTTTCGTAGCTTAATTAGGTGAGGCGATATTAAGCCGAAAATGTTAGCAAAACAGAAAATTTTATCTAGTTTACAAAAAGGAGTACTTTTTAAAGTCTCGAATCTCTGAAACTATAAGACCTACGGTAATGCATGTTAGCTCAACTTGTTGGAAATTTATTAGTCTTTAAACGTTTATTTACATATGATATCAAAAAACGTAAGTTTTTAAAATAAAAATCAGAAACTAAAAAATGGCCATAAATTTCGCAGTTTTTCACGTACTACCCAGCTAGCACAACTTTTTTTTGCTTGCAAAATGTGGTTTTATACTGCCCTGTGGTGTCTAAACAACATACCAAATATGCAGCGATACTACTTGATTTGCGAGTTTAGGGTAAAATTATCTACGATTTGACCGTACTATATAAAATCTTCATTTCTTTTATAATCCACCAACATACATTTTACTTCAGTTGAAGTAATAATATGTCATTCTAGTTAAGTTTGAAGATTTGATGATTAGCTATCATTAAATATCGACCGATCTTTGTGGAACTCTCTGGGGGAGGCCTATGTCCAGCAGTGGACGTCAATTGGCTGATGATGATGATGATGACGATGAAATATCAAAAAAATACCTACTAGGGGCACCAGGGTAGCGGTCACATACGGGCCACTTTATCATATCTGTGAAGGGCAGAGGTCAAATAAGAAGCATAACCTTTGAAAGTGAATCTTTTTTCATTACACTACTATGATAACCCGTGAAATTCTATTACCTTACCTTATAAGATACCAAAAAAGTATGCCACTTATTATATAACACAAACCGTACTTATTTTTCAGAGTTTTTAAATCTATATCCGCAGAAATGGAAAAATTGGTCAATATTTCCAAGTTTCAACTTGACAGCTCAATTGTCAAAGACATTTATTTTGACATATCAATTTTGGTTGAGTTTAGATATTGCCCGCTTTATTGGCTTTGGTTAAATGACGTTTATTGGCCGCTGTATTCTTTCTGCTTATCAAAAATATAATAATTTGTTAAGTGGCACAACCTGGTAAAGGGTTAAACGTCTTTGATAAATTGGATTATAATTGTATTAATATTGTTATAGATGGCTAATACACGACGGACCTGAAAAATAAATGTAAATGAAAAACAAGTAAACTGAATCTTTTTAATAACTTGAACATAATAAGTTACAGAAAAAAAATAGTAAGTATTAACAAAACTATACCTTTATTTTACTATACAAATTTTAATAACTTACCTGTTTACGACGTCACATGCGTTTGGATAATTGATTATGTTATAGTTCAAAACTATTGATAAGTTCAAGAGGCGGTTTAGCCTAATGAATTGATCACTCACTTAAATTATAATGGAATTCAATATACACACACTAATTAAATTTTCACTCGTGCAACTGATTTTGTTTTATCTACAGTATTTGTGTACGGTACAACGCTATATTGAATTGAGTGTTATTGAGAGAGATGAAATTGCGAAGTTTGTGCGGGCGCGCGGGCGGAGATTCTGTCAGGACACGGGCGGGCAGCGAGCGAGCGCACCGGCGGCCCCCCTGCGAGTGGCGCGGCCCGCTCCTCATCCTGTTCCGACCCGCCACACAGGCGCACTCGGCGCAGCTGTGTGTACGGACAAGACTTGCGCAATTAATTGAAGTTGTTGATGTAGGTACTATGTATTTTATTTTCCCATTCGAGTGAGCTGGCACGGCCAGCGGTGTTGAAACAGGACTTGTTGCGTATTAATCTTCGTCTCTGCTACGTGACTAAATTAATTCGCTCGAGTTTTCATAAAGCCGAATTACTATCAAGTTATTTTATGCGATGAAAACACAGCGACAAGATGCTAGTTTACCATCTACATGGTTTCGTTTACCCCTGCCCCTCTTATTCATCTATACCTAGTTAGGCTCGCTGTCTGCAGGACAAGATACCTATGCATCAGGTTACCCTAGAACCTCTTGGGACAATTGTAGGTAGGTATATAAATAAATATCTTGGGACATCTTACACAAATCAGGTACAAATCGGGTACGTATACAGGGAGGAACGTCCTTCCCGCTTCCGAGCGAGTCTACCAACCATTTACCATGAACTTGCAGTACCTATAGAACCAACATTAAAAAATTAAATAAAAAATAACCCCTCAAAAAAGTCAGTGAATAGTTAGGATTCAAAGTATTACTTTCAACAAAATTGCAGCAATATCTGCGTTTTGTGCTGTAATAGAAAAAGCAAACATATCATTAAAGCGGTTATTGAGGCTATCTTAATGCGTATAAACAATTTCTTAGAGATAATAAACATGGAAGTGGCAAAGCCATAAAACATATCTTTGTCGCCTTGTAAAATATCAAGTGCTTCTGCTATTGTTTTGGAATATTTCTTGGATGTACCGATATTCGGTTTGCCACAACTGGTTACTGATTTCTAATGCTTCATGCTTCTGCGGAATGCTCAAATGTTTAATAGTATAGTTTAATCTTAGGGCCTTGAGAGCGCATTTCCCAAAATGGTTTATATAATTTCTGCTGATTTTGAACAATCAACAGCATTCTACAGTTTGTTACATTTACTAATTACCCGCTCATGAATTTCGGAGAGGGTGGTATTTCTATATCGAAGCAATTTTCTAGCATCTGTGGTTCCACATGGGTTCCGTTTCAGTTCAGATGCAGCAACACATCTAAAGTGAGCTGGCAGTTTGGGCGATGTATTAACATTTCCTTTGCAAAAGGTCGGTGTCAGAACTTTGAGAACCATCAGGTCTAACATGTGATGTACTAATTATCAGACTCCGGAAAAGCCATAGCAAAACAAAAGACTATCGCAATGAAACTAGTGTGAAAAATATTTGTTTATCATTATCGAATAAGTTAAGTCTAACCAAAATCATACCGATACGTTTAGGTACCTACATTATTTTATAATCATTCACGCCAAATGCAAAAGAAGTAGTAAGTTAAGGATTTGTTTTATATGTGTTATTTAATCTAGACTGGTACGTACTCGTAGCTTAAATTATCAACCTTACTTATATTTCATATTAAGTAATAACTCTTCCCTTTTAGCCTGGCCGTTGTCGGGTAACAAAGAGGTAATCAACCTCACTGGAAATAATAGACACTTCAGAATATTTTTATTCCATAAGACATGCAAGCATAGACATTATTATAATACATAATTATATTGTATGCAGTAATCTATTTATTGGTATATTACTTATCTGTGTAGTTTATGTATTTTATCTTACTACTACTGGCCTTTGCGTCTATTTCAGACGATTTCAGGTGTAAATGCCCTGAAGACATCGCTTTTGGTGGCTAAATAGACCTATGCGAGAGCGGCAAACTTTGCCACAAGACTGACAGGGGAAGTTCGTGTCTGATGTGCCCCCAAGGTGCCTTTTTTCCCTCTTGTCAGCTAAGGTTGCGAACCAGGACCCATCGCAATACTTCCGACCGTCCTCAATGCTTTTTCGCCACTCCAATCGATTCCCCGCAAGCGTCTCTCAATTACGATGGTCAATTTTAAAGGCCGTCATGTCCTCTTGGCACAATCTTTAAAGCGTAGCAATGGCCTCCCAACATCCCTTCTCGCATTCGCTACTGCACCTAGTAGGACACGTCGTGGAAGTCGAGAGGGTTCCATCCTGTGCACATGCCCCAGCCAACGCAATCTTCTTTGCTTGAGAAGCGCGGTCAGACTGGGCAGCTGTGCAATTTCAAGAACCCTCTGGTTTGACACCCTATCTTGCCATGTTATTCTCAGGATCTTACGCAGGCATCGCATGTAAAAGGAATTGATGCGACGCTCAACTTTGGCATACGTAGTCCAAGTCTCAGCTCCGTACAGGAGCACGTTCAATACAGAAGCCTGAAAAACCAGCATCTTGGTCTTAGTATTCAGGAGTCTGTTTTGCCATACTCGAGTACTAAGCTTCCCAAACGTAGTAGCCGCTTTACCTATGCGAATGTCAACCTCCACGGTAAGCGAAAGATTGTCGGTTACTGTTGAACCCAGGTAACAAAACCTATCAACCACCTCCAACAACGAACCGTTCAACGAAACCGCTGGGGCTACAGTTGTGCCTTGTGCCAACACAACCGTCTTTTTGGCGTTTATAGTCATCGCAAACAGGGAACAGGCCTTGGAGAATGAATCCAACATCACCTGGAGCTCACGTTCGGAAACAGCAACAAAGGCCGCGTCATCGGCGTAAAGGAGGCTCTGGACGAAAAGATCCTCACGATATTTCTTGGATTTGAGCAGTGATATGTTATACATCTTTCCGTCAGCCCTTGTATGCAGGTGTATACCCTGTTGGCTATCGCTAAAAGCGGCACGTAATATTAGCGAAAAATATATGCCAAACAGAGTAGGGGCCAAAACGCATCCCTGCCGCACACCCCTGGAAACGCCAAACGGTTCCGACAATTCACCATTAAATACTACTGAACCCTTCATATGCTCGTGAAAAGATTTTATGAGGCTCAGAAGATTAGGCGGACACCCAATGCACTCCAGCGCTGTATACATACCCTCCCTGCTGAACGTATCGAAGGCCTTGTTAAGGTCGACGAAAGCAACAACAAGGGGAGTCTTTTGCTCTCTGCATTTCTCCTGAATTTGACGAAGTGTAAAAACCATATCTACTGTAGATCGCTCAGAGCGGAAACCACACTGCGACTCGGGATATACGGGTTCTGCAAGTTTCTGGAGTCTGGATAGAACGACTGAGCCAAAAAGCTTGCCGACAATGCTCAAAAGGGATATACCGCGGTAATTGTTACAGTCGCCGCGGTCGCCTTTTCCTTTGTACAGTGTGATTATGTTAGCGTCCCGCATATCCCGAGGCACATAGCCCGCTCTCCAGCATTTGCACAGCAGATTGTACAATATTGGTCTCACACTTTCGATTTTGACTATTTCCACTTGGGTGCCATCGCCTCCGGGACTCTTGCCACACTTAAGTCGAACTATGGCCTTGGTGAATTCCTCTATAGTCGGTGGATCATCCAACTCGGACCGCACGTCCAGTTTGGGCATACCTAGCGCTGCCTCCGGATGTATGTCAATTGGGTGTGAGTAGAGATTGGTGTAGTGTTCCACCCAACGGTCGAGTTGTTTCTGACTATCTGTTATGATAGCGCCATTAGTGTCCTTGAGAGGGGCCGTTTTCCTTGCTACAGGTCCAATAATCCGCTTTATGCCCTCATAAACGCCGCCTATATTCCCACAGTCCGCACACCGTTGTATGGTGCGACCAAGGTCCGACCAATACGAGTTGGCGACGTACCGTGCATTTCGTTGTAGAGCAGCTTTAGCTGTTCGAAAAGCTTTGTCGGTCTCCGGACTGGGGTCCATGCGGTACTTAAGAGCGGCTTCGCGCTTTGAGTCCAGGAAAGGTTGCAGATGTTCGATGTTGTGTGCAAACCAGTCCTGAGATTTGGCATTCTGATATCCGAAAACAATAGCAGCGCTTTCAGTCAGCAGTTTTTTGACTTTATCCCACTCAACGTCTATAAGTGTACTAGACTCCCATGCAGCAAACTCTGTTTTGGCCAAACACTCAAACTTTTGAAGCTTTTCGTCATCCCTAGTGTTAGCAAGGTTTAACTTCCTTCTACCCGGCGTTTTGGACGAATGTATTTTCTTCTTAGCAATGGCTACTCGTGCTACAACTAATGAGTGGTCAGTGTCACACTCTGCGCTGTGAAACGTGCGCGTGTGGAGAAAGTCGCGGATATCCTTCCTTCGGGTAAGAACTATATCCAGCTGATGCCAGTGGCCTGAGCGCGGGTGTTTCCAGGAAATTTTGTGGGACATTTTGCCTTCGAAATATGTGTTGGTTACGCATAGTGAGTGTTCTGAGCAAAACTCTAGTAGTCGTTGACCATTGTCCTTCATTTTGTCAATTCCATGGGATCCAACACAATCTGGCCATGCAGAGCTATCTGCACCCACCCTGGCATTGAAGTCTCCCAAAATATATAGGCGATCGCTATTTGAGACAGCTTTCACCACCTCGCTAAGTTGGTCGTAGAATGAGTCCTTAGACTGCTCCGAAGAGGCTAATGTTGGAGCATATGCAGCTATTAAAGTTATTTTACCGTAGCTGCTATTGAGGCTAAGAACCATTATGCGTTCGGAAAAACCACGTGGAGTCTCTATTGCAGAAAGTAAATCGTTCCGGACCGCAAAGCCAACACCATATTCGCGAACATCAGCGGAGTCTTTCCCCTTCCAAAAGAAAGTGTAGAAAGTTTCACGAAGCGAGCCCTCGTCGGGCAATCTGGTTTCTTGCAGAGCACAAATTGAGATATTGAGCCTATATAGCTCTGCATCGATCAAAGCAGTTTTACGCAGATCTTGTGCGCAACCGGAGCCTCCACAGGTGTCCGGGAGGCCTGTCCTCATCTCCTCATAGTCCGGACATTCCATGTTGCAATGCGCATGGATTGGCGAGGCTTGATTTTATTCTGCGTTTTAGACCCAGGTGTAAAAGTTATCGGCGCCAGTCGTCTAGCCAGAAGCTAGTATTCCCAACACCTCACAGGAACAGACTGACAACGGGACTGATCGGTACCTTACTGTCCGGGGGCTGCCCAGATTGAAGCGGGCGGTAACCAACCGGTGGGCCTACGATGGACCCTCCCACTGACGGAAGTGACCCCTAGCGTCCGCACCTACGCCCATTTGTGCAGGACTTATAACTGGTAACTGTCGCTTCCCGTGTTGTTTTCCACGCAGTAAAGCTGACGTGGGTGGAGTGACCTCTCCTCAGATATTACACACCGCCTGGGACGGAGTTAAGGAAAACGCAGGGATGCCCGGCACCTGCGCCACCCTCTCGGCCTCACTGGTTGGACCCACAAGAGAGGCGAGCCAATACGTGTGGAACCAGATTGGCTGCAGGAATCTACCGCATATTTCGGGTTGGACCCTACTCGCACCTAACGGGGATTCCGTCCCGGGTTTAATTTTGGAGTTTTCCTTCTCCTAGATGGATTGCAACCCAATGCTTAGAGGCCCATCTCCCCTATGAAGAAGCGCAGGATAACAGCTTCCTTTGTAAACTTAGTCGCCTCATACGACACCCACGTACTCCTTAGGGTTGGTGCTATTCGTAATTATTCTACTACCCTAAGGTTGTCTGGACGAGATCGCTGTGTAGCGATAAGACCGCCTGTTGTTGCTTAACTCTTTGTTTATGTTTTATTTCTTGTTGTATTACTGTTTTGTTAAATAGTTATGCACAATAAAGAATATATTATTATTATGTCCTTTATTTAAATATTCTCTTAGGCTAGGTTGTTATAATATGGTTATAAAAGTAAAATACAATACAACATACAAAAACAATATAAAATATAAACACATTATAAAAATAAAACTATGAAAACGGATAAACTCGCGTATATTAACTAATTTTAACTTCATTCCGGCGTTTCGAACACTTTACAGGGTTCGTGGTCTGCGGAATCTTCACGCAAGTGGGAATAAGGTCTTCATCTCGACATCTCTTTAAGAAATGCAAAGAGCAACGAGCCTGTGCAAGCTTATTCCCAAGGTCTTCATATCGCCGAATTTTATTTGCACCTTCCAGTCCGTACTGGTGTACATAATATTTTCTTCGGTTACCGCGAGGATTACTCATGAAATAAAACTATGAAAACGGATAAACTCGCGTATATTAACTAATTTTAACTTCATTCCGACGTTTCGAACACTTTACAGGGTTCGTGGTCTGCGGAATCTTCACGCAAGTGGGAATAAGGTCTTCATCTCGACATCTCTTTAAGAAATGCAAAGAGCAACGAGCCTGTGCAAGCTTATTCCCAAGGTCTTCATATCGCCGAATTTTATTTGCACCTTCCAGTCCGTACTGGTGTACATAATATTTTCTTCGGTTACCGCGAGGATTACTCATGAAATAAAACTATGAAAACGGATAAACTCGCGTATATTAACTAATTTTAACTTCATTCCGACGTTTCGAACACTTTACAGGGTTCGTGGTCTACGGAATCTTCACGCAAGTGGGAATAAGGTCTTCATCTCGACATCTCTTTAAGAAATGCAAAGAGCAACGAGCCTGTGCAAGCTTATTCCCAAGCGGCGATATGAAGACCTTGGGAATAAGCTTGCACAGGCTCGTTGCTCTTGTCAGTACGTCATTTAATAATATTATGTCTTAAAACTTATTTTTTGGTTGGCAAGTGTGATGAAAAACATTGTATGCATCAAGGGAAGTAAGTACGGAATTACTAACGAGAGTGTTAGAAGCCCGACGCCATTAGGCGGAGGGCTTTTATGACTCGAGTTAGTATTCCGCTTACCGACCGTGATGCATACAATGTTTTTCATCATACTTGCCGACAAAAAAATAAGTTTTAAGACATAATATTATTAAATGACATAGGTACTGACACTTCTATTACTCCCTAGGGAATTTCACTTTTCTATTACTCCCGCTACGCACGCAAGCAATGGCGCGCTTAGACAGCAAGTGTGATGAAAAACCATTGGTTGTTTTCATATACTTGTAATTTTATAATTTAAATGAGTAATGTGCAAGATCGTATTAAAACGTGGATAACCAACCCAACTAGCAAAACAGTCATATAACATCGAGTTTACTCAGCTAATAAGTCGTATAAAAGTCATATAAACGCGAATTACTCAGTACCTATCGTATAAAGCCAGCTTATACAGCAATATGTCGTATAAAAGTTATATAAACGCAAATTACACAGTACCTGTCGTATAAAGCCAACTTATACAGCAATAGCATAATAGTCGTATAAGATGTCATATACACGTTTATACGACTTTCTTATATGACTTAAGAGTCATATAAGAAGTTGCTGAAAAAGACACATTTATAAAACGCTTATATGACTTTTTTGCCGAGTAGCAAAAACTTATATGGCTGACTTATCACTTGTGAGAAAAAGTCGAGTAAACGTAACGCAGTTGCTATTATATGGCTATTGTGTATGAAGTCATATAACAGCTAATTATATATGTTGTTTTATAAAAGTGTTTTATTCAGCATCTCGACATCTTTTATGACTAAAGAGTCATATAAGATCAATGCTGAGTAACCTGCTTTTACATGATGCTTACTTGACTATTTGTCGAATAATTACATTTTATATGACCTATGCTCGAGTAAATGGAAAAATAATTGCTATTATAGAACTGTTTGGTTTCAGCTGTTACTTTTATATGATTAACGTATGTAGATACGTTGTGTTGTAGGTGTCATGGCGCTTAAACCACTAAACTTGCTATATAAGAACTAATACAAAGCAGTTATATGATATGTTAATCGTATACATGTCATATAGTAGTTTCCTTCGTAATAATTAAAAATATTTATTTAATTTATATTGTAATAACTAATAATTAAAGTGGCGCGTTCATTATTTACTACTAAATATAGTATACTTTATCAATAAAGTGGTATTCGCAATACATTTTCACCATTAGGTAGAATTTATAATGCCAATTATAACATGGTCATATATTACTTAGATAGCTCTGTCAAAACATACTCAACGGCATTAAGTGATTTAATTTTGTTTACACCAGCTAGCACTAACAAAATTATATGCACGAGCAAGTTGTCAATCCGTCTTCTGTTTAGTTTCGCTGGACACTTTTATTCCACAAATTTGGCATATAAGTAGCAATTATTATGATCAATAAATAACTAACTCAACGGTTATATGGCTCTTATATGATTAAAAGTCATATAAAAGCTATATAAGTCGCTATTATTCAGCTAGTTAGCTATAAAGTGGTCACGGCGATGATTATTACATGACTAATAAGTGGTGGCAGTTTCAGTTAAATGGCTTTTATATGGCTAAAAAGCTGAGTAATATGGGCCCAAATCGCGTTATATAAACGTAATTATTACGTTTTTATGACCAATTTCATAAGCTAAAAGCCTGAATATGTTACGTTTCCGCGACGATTATATGACGAAATTTTGCTAGTTGGGAATCACCCTGAACTTGTCTACAACGAAGTGACCTCCACTAAGCTGTGTACCTACTGCTCCAAGTGTGATGTACATCTAAATCTAAAGAAACATAACGTTGATATATTTATCTTAAGAGCGATCGACACAAAAGCCGTACTGAAGAACCGAATTCCAAACATCAATTTTTTTACGATTTAATATTATTTCTTATTTCCTGCATTTATACCGTGGACAACAGTCAAAAACAATAAATTTCGTAATTATTTTAATAAATATCTGTGCTGCAACTGCTCACAAAAGTCGCTACCGGACGAATCATTATTAGGCAAAGTATATTTAAAATTTAGATGTTGTACTTATACAAAAATACTATTCAGTAAGAGAAGCACCAGATGGTAAGAGAAGCAAATAACACCAATCAGTTATGGATATCTATAGACGACACACCAGATTTTATGGGAAAATGCGAGACTAATGTCGTGATTCGGTCGTTGCAAAAAAAATATTCTCGGCATTATTATCTTTTGGTGTCGAAGGTTTTGGAAAAAGTTAACGGAGAAGCAGTAGCCAATTCTTTTAAGGGCCAAAATTTTATTGTTTCAAAATTTGGTCAACGATAACGATAATGTAGGTACTCTTACTGTGCACTGATGGTGCCGCATATAAATGCTTAAAGCTGAGAAAATTAAAGAGAAATTACGTATTTAGCCCATGGTCTGCATCGAGTTGCTGTAGAGGTGCGAGATAACTAGACATGGACGTGTTAATTTCTAATATCACAAAGATTTTCTTAAAATCTCCAGGACGTGTGCGCCCTTTTAAGGAAAAATATGAGTTCATTCCATTACCTCCCGAGCCTGTAATCATCAGATGGGGCACTTGGATGAATGCTGTTGTATATTACGCTCAATATTACGAGCAAATACGTAATTTCGTCTCTACACTTGCCAATGAATCGGCAGCTATAAGAGCTGCAAAAAAATACTTCCAAAAGAGAAAATTACAACAATACCTAAATGTTATTCGCGACCATTACGAAGTAATTGCCTCTCCCATAGAAAAGTTACAATTTTCACCTTTGTCTATAAAGGAATCATTCCTTATTCTGGACACGGTTTGTTGTTACGAAAACTGGAGTAAATTTTACCGGTGATACGCAAATTTGAAGCCGTACTGGACCTAATTCTTGACAACGATCTTTCTGAAAATCTTACCAGACCTGATCATCAAAACAATTACAATGAGTTTTATACCCATGTCTAATGCGACTAGGTTCCCTGCATTGGCACATCTTATGTCAAACTTTATATTTTCTGTGAAATTTATGATATCATTATTACAAAACACGTGAGATGATGCACCCGAATCAATAATGGCTCTAAACTAGTTGCATGCTTCATTTTGTTTACCGTTTGATTACCTTGGATCTTTCCATTACACCAAAATAGTTAAATCCAACGACAGTTTTAGCAATCTATCGATTTTACTAGTGACTGCATTCAAAACAATGAATAGTGACAGTGCTAGTTTTGAGTCTCTCCTTGCGCGACGGACTAAATTAACTCTTGAGCGTGACATGATATTAAGGTAAGTTTTTTGTACCTGTTAATTATCAGTTTTAAGTGTGTTTTATATACTGTAAGGGGTGTACCGATAAAAAACTGGCAAATTCAAATGAAAAAATCGGGTCAATATAGTTAGGTAGCTATAATTTCATGCTTTGGAAATTAAACAGAAAGTCTTAACTTAGCTGACTGTAGTACTTTTGTGTCACTACTGCATTTCAGGTACTCACAGTACAGCTTCTTCGAGACCTCTTCCAAACTATCTTTTCCAAACATTTTTTTCTTTTTTTGTATGCAGTTTTCGAAATTATGGGACTGTTGTCAATATATCTGGCTATTCTTTCCGTGTTTCTTAAGATATCCTTGACTTATGCATACTATCCTTGATACTTTTTCGGACAGATTTCGCTTCATAAAACTAGACCAAAGAGACTAAGATTTGTATAGGATTAAATAATTGATTAAAGACCCATAAAAATTTCATATAATATGTGACATAATTCCCTTCACAGAGTATTACTGCGCCCAAGGCAGGAGTATATTAAAAAAACATGGAGATTAACCAGAAATATAGGTCACTTCTGCAGAACACGAAATCGTGCAGTGGATAATAAAAAAAGAGCTTGGAAAAATATTTTTCGAAGGGGTTCTGGAGAACTTGTAGTGTGAATACTGAAATTGCAGTAGCAACAAAAAAGGACCAAAGTTAGCTAATTTAAGACCTCCTAGTTAATTACAAAGGCCAGAAATTACAGCTTTTTAACTATATAGACCCGATTTTTTCATTTGAATTTGCCAGTTTTTTATCGGTTCACCCCTTATAGGGAGGGTTTAAACTTTGACTTTCTTTTTTATTACAGAAATAGTAAATACAAGTATAAACCATTACAACTATTATGAAGGCATGGTATTTTTTTAAAAGGAATTATACGTACGCTTGCCACCACGCCGCCGCGCTTTTGTAACGAGTACATTTTATAATAAATACACTTTAAATCTTCATGTTAAGGTTTATTTTGGCAGGAATTTCAAATTGTATAAAGCGTAAAATATTTGTTTCATTGTAATACACTGTAAACTTTTGTATTTATAATGCTTATTGACAAAATATACTTGACCACGGCCCACTAATTTATATTCTTACTCGTACTATACTATTGCTTGTTTGTAAAAACATCGAATTTTTGATCCATTACGCCCTTTTGCATTAAAATTTTAAAATAATGTGATCGTTACGTCCAAATATGGCATTATTAATATTAATAAAATAGATTTTTGAGTACATTGCGACTATTTATCATTATTAGAGGGCGGACTACCCGTTTCGAATTTCACGCAAAAAGTATGGAGTCGTTTTTATAATTATAATTATTATTTAAGGCTTGAATAATAAAATTTTTCATTTACCTAATGTACTTAGTATGGTACAGTCAAGTGCAAAAACAAGTATCGAAAGAATCCGCTCATAAATATGTTATGACATTCTCATTACACAGAATTAGAATGCACTGGGACATGTTTTTGAACATTTTACCCGAATCGTAGCCAGTTCACCGACGCGAGCAGATCTACGTCAGGTCCCGTGAGGGCCTTGTAGAACCACCCGTATAGCTCCTTGCTCTTCCATACGGCCGTGCGGTCCTCGGTGCTTAGTACCACAGATTTGCGCCAGTTCTCTTTTGCCAAGGAGAGCGGCGTGAGGTTCCGATCTTCTGCCACCACATCTCGATGCATCCCGCACTCATTGTTAAGAAATAGTTTCTAAGATTGTACACCTCGCGGTTGTGGAGGATTTTGGCATTTAAGAAGCCGCGGCCCCCACATTTCCGCGGGATGTACAATCTCATAACTGATGAGCGCGGGTGTAGCATTCGATGTGTGGTAAGCAGTGTACGGACCCTTCGATCCAGGGCGTCCAGCTCGGTCTGAGTCCACCTTACTACGCCAAAGGAGTATGTGAGTATGGGCATTACCCAGGCGTTGAAGACGTGCACTTTGTTGCCTCCTGACAAAAGACTGTTTAGTAGTTTTGTGAGCCGACTGAAAAAGCGCTCCTTCACCGCCTATCTAATTCCCATATCTTCAATACCCAAAGACTGTGACATACCAAGGTATTTATAGGTTTCTGCTTCCGAGATAGATCTGAACGACATTGTCTCAGAAAGTTGTAAATTTTTTGAATTTACTACTTTTCCCCGCTGCACATGCATAACCGCACACTTATCGACACTAAACTCCATATTGATGGCACTACTGAAAACTTCTGTGGTTCGCAGTAGCTCCAACAAGTCTTGGATATTTGGCGCAAATAATTTGAGATCATCCATATACAGAAGGTGAGAAATGACTTCACCCTCTCTCCGAAGCCGGCAACCTAGTCTTGAAACCTTCAGCAGGTTGCTGAGGGGATTCAGAGCTAGGCAGAACCATAAAGAACTCAGACTGTCACCCTGGAATATTCCTCGCTCGATCCTTATGAAGTCCTGCGGGCCAGAGGGGTCATCCCCGCCTCCTGGTTGACGAAGGACTGTGGTCCACTGCCCCATACACGTGTCAAGAAAGGATCTTAAAGCTGCATCAACTTTATACAGCTCCAAGACCCTCCTCAACCATGAGTGAGGCACCGAATCATAGGCCTTCTTGTAGTCAATCCAAGCTGCGGAGAGGGCCCCTTTGTTACGCTGGACTTGCTGGCAAATGGTCATGTCGATGAGGAGGAGCTCTTTAGTACCACGGGACCCAACCCTACATCCATTTTGAACGGAGGCCAGAACATTGTCCGCAACAATGTGCGTGTTAATTTTTGCTCTCAAAATGGATGTAAGGAGCTTGTAGAGTGTAGGCAAGCACGTGATGGGTCGGTAGTTTTTCGGTTCCGTGGTACTACCGGACTTGTAGAGCAGGAAGGTTACACCTGTTGTTAAGGAAGGAGGCAGGGAACCAAGCTCAAGGGCTTGTTGCAATTGCGCTGCTAATCGCGAGTGTGAGCACTGAAACCATTTTAGCCAGAAGTTGCGTAATCCGTCCGGTCCAGGACTTTTCATCGGGGCTGATGGCAACTGCCTCCTTGTTATTATTATTCCTCTTTATTTATTATGCGTCTCGGGTTAGGTGTAGGGTCAGGAGCGAGTCATTCAAAAGATATATATCTCTCCGTGTTATCGACTCACTCTTCATATCTTTACAAATCGAATCATATCTTTATCCGTCGTATATTAGATATTACACGCACACAGAGTTTCACTCGCCAACCCGCGAAGCGAATCGCGCGAGTCGCGATACAAACGGCTCGCGCGTTCGGCAACTTTCGGCACGCGCTCGGTCAAATCCGCGCGGCCATATTTATCTCGCTCGCGCAGGGTGGCACCGTATGTTCTTTTTCGCTCTCGGCTCAATCGGCTCTCTCCATATCTCCTAGATTAGCTCCCGCGCCAAAATGAAATGACAATTTTAAGTAAAATCGCGTTTACTCTCAATGAGTAATTGAATATTCAATTGCAAGGGCGTTAAGCTCAAAATAGCATAGCCTCATACTTGCAACTTTATTAATAAACTGGTTTTGTTTCGTCTTTTAAAAAGTTGAAAGTAACTTTTCAAGCTATTTGCGGTCATATTGCTATGATTTTAAAGTTTATGATATTTTTAACAATTTGTATGCAATTTCAAATATGACTTCATCATCATCATCATCATATCAGCGTAAAGACGTCCACTGCTGAACATAGGCCTCCCCCAAAGATTGCCACAATGACCGGTCCTGCGCCACCCGCATCCAGCGGATTCCTGCGACCTTCACCAGTTCACGAGCGAATATCGATACCTTTGGGTTCAATTGGCGTAAAAGCCATTTTGGCCAAAATGAGTTATATATATGGTTTTGCTCAAAATTTGGAGCTCTATCGATCTGTATATAAGATTCATCGAAATTCGCAACTTTTTGGTTTATACGACCCAGGTTTTTCACAAAAAATATTATCAAAATTGAGAACAGTCTGATGTAAGAAATAAAAAGTTTAAACATTTTAAAAAGTTTGACGCAAATACCTAAATGTTTTTTTTTCGCATGACGTTAAACCAGTGATGCCATTAAGGGTTTATACGCCACGGCATTTTAAAGTTAACTATAGTTATTACGAATAGTAGGCCGGGTGTAACTCTAAAACTAGTCGAGTAGATTGACGTATAAACCATGGAAATAAATTCGTGGTTTGTACGCCAACAAATTATAGAACAGTTTATTTAACAGACTGATGTAAGATGCGTCGAAACCAAGTTAGTGTCATTTACGTTACTGTTTGAGCTTATAGTGTCTATGATTTTTCTATCTTTGTTTGCATTCCGAACGATTACGGCACAAACTCGGAAATAAAGTTATCCCTTTCCCTCCTAATAATTTAATACTGATAAAATCGAGATAAACTTCTATCATTCGTTTCATTACTCGCCGCCGCTCTGATATAAGTGTTTGTTATTGTTTTGGACCGGCAAGCACTTCATACTAGTTATGCCATGACGTGAGAAGCGTGTATGCGACTTACACGTTTGCTAACATGAATTTTATAATTGTGATTAAATACGGATTTCTGTGACTTATCAATGTTTGTGTTTGTGTAAAATGGAAAAAAATAGCTAAAGACTTGATCTGACTAAATGTGTTAATACGCACTTGGTTTCTGAGCCGACTAATAATATATCTCACCTATGAATCTAGATCTCGCAGCTACTGTTCCGGATCCTGAAAACACTTACCTAACTGTAATGCACACTCAGCATCAAAAAAACGTCTATGAGGGAACCGACACACTGAATCGACTGGATTTGCTTCCCGATTATTCTAAAATTGACGACCTGACTTCATCTACTAACGAAAACAAAAACATGTTACAAACGTTAGGCAATATATAGATGAATTAGCGGCTGTTCTATCACACTATAATCGCCCAAAGACTAATAAAGCATATTTGCCACAAGAGTTAAAAAACATAATTATCGAATCAATACAGACTGTATTTAAAAGAATGCCAGAGCTCCAATACCTACTGATTTTGTTATTGAATCTTTGTTTAGGAGTATATTTACTAGGATACAACATTTCGTATCGTACACCAAAAAAGACAAATACGTATTATGTGTTAAAGCTGAGCATAATGAGAATCTAAACGAAACAGAAAAAAAACTAGAAGATCACCTTAAAGAAAAGCTAACAACGTACAAGAGGATATAAAATACATCAAAAGTTACCAACTTTCAAGAATGATACTGTCGTGTATAGCTTCGATTTGAAGTAAATTTTATATACGATCTACGGTAATAGTGTTGTATTATATTATTCCAAAAAGTAACCAGTGTTTCACTTTACGTCATACGAAAGTATAATTTTTTATTACGTAGTGATGATTAAAAAGTAGTGATGATTATTTTTCTAAACTTAGTAGAGACTACAATTTACATGAAGATTGAAGATTGTAACTCAAAGGATAATCTTAAATATATGAAAGTTGATTACGAGCCAAAAAACTGAATTTTCAATAACTTATTATCAATAGGCCTATAATTTTAAAGTATAATCTTTATCGCTGAGGCGGTAAGCTTATTTCGTATTATTTCAATATTTGTAATACATTTAATGTAGGAGGAGAGAATTAAAGCAAAAAAATATATAAATATATGGTTAATAAATATTACGATTCCTTTACATAACGATTTACGATCATAGATTTGACTCAACATTTAATTAAATTGGTGATACATCACAAAAAGATATTCTTGACAATTTGTGTTAGACGTAATTACCATGAGGACCACATTTCTTGGGCGTAAATCCAAACTATTTCCTAAGCCTAACGTAGCACGTAAATGGTGATAATTGATTCATTTTTATGCTGAAATTTTAAGCATAGTTCCTTTACATAACTTTTTTGTAATTTACTTACTCAAAAAGTTATACGTCAAAAACTATTTCAAAAATCGTTTTTTTGCTCTCCTGTAAGTCGCATTTTGGCTTTTACGCCAATTGAACCCAAAGGTAATATGGAAATATGACTTATTTACGAAAATTACGAAATAATTCCTTTTTTGTGCCAGTTAAACCTTGACCTTGGTGCGCTCGGCTCGGGATCGGGATTAATTTTATTTTCGTTTGCGATGTTTTGTTTGACGTCGCGGAAGTAATTTAATTTAGTAATTTTCAAGTTTTGTAAATATATGTATGTAATAATAGTCGTGTAATTGTAAATTATTAAGTGACAGTAGTGTACAATTTTGTGTAAATAAATAAACAATGTAAATATTAAGTGTAAATTACTGTAATTTATAAATAGTGGTTAAATAACTGGACTATTTTAGTTAATTAACAATATAAAAATGTCATCGGGCAGAAAACCACATCGACGAAAACTCTCTGGAACCACATCGACGAAGTGGAACAGAAAAAAGCGAAATGTAATTATTGCGGAAATGTTGGTAACCTGGGGAGACATTTAAAAAATGTACACCCCACGGTGCCCCTGAACATCGAGAGGCAAGTAATGACACCTCCAGCCCCGTCGCAGCCATATCAAGCAAATGTTGCTGATGCCTCACAGCAGCCTGAACAGCTACAAGAGGATTTAAGAGCAGGTATACTCGTAGATGATCCGTCCACTAGTTCCAATGTTGCTCCAGCGCCTCCAGCTTGAACTCGTGTTGGAGTTCCAGCTCTAGTACCCCTTCAGCCATCCATAAGGGACTTTGCGCAGGCTAAGTCCTTGCCACCTCGACGCGCCCAGCAAATAGACGAGCAACTTGTACGGATGATTGCTCACGGATATTATCCGTTCAGTATGGTGGAAGACGTAGAATTAAAAAAAAATGTAAATATGTTGTGTCCGGGTTATAAGCTGCCGACTAGAAAAACCCTGGCGAAGTCCCTTATTCCCAAAATCTGCAAGAAAAAGGAAGAAAAGGTGAGGGAAAACGTAAAGACAGCAAGTGCCATCTGTCTAACAACAGATGGCTGGACGTCAGACAACAACGACAGTTTTCTGGCCGTCACCGCCCATTACTTGAAAACAACGGACTCGGAAACCAAGCTCCAATCCAATTTACTTGGATGTGTGGAATATAATGAAAGACATACGGCAGAAAACTTAACGGAGTTTTTAAAAAATATTACCATGGAGTGGAATATTGAAACTAAAATAGCGGCAATTGCCAGTGATAACGCAGCAAACATCACGGCAGCGATTCGGGGGGGGGGGGGTGACTAGCGGCAGATACCATGCTTTGTGCATACCCTGAATCTATGCGTGCAGAATGCTATAAAGCATCTGCAACCAACCATTTCCAAAGTGAAAAGCGTAGTCGAATTCTTCAAAAGGAGTACCTACCCAAGCGTCCCACAAGTTGTTAGAATTTCAAAAACAGCTAAATTTGCCGCAACTAAAATTAAAACAAGATGTCGGCACAAGGTGGAACTCGACGTACGACATGTTGGATAGATTTATCCTAGCAAAAGATGCCATAAAAACGACCTTGTCGTTGACGAGGCCAGACCTATTGTTGACTGAAGAAGAGTGGTCCATTATCGAGCAATTTGTGCCGGTCTTGAAAATGTTTAACGACGTCACGGTTGAAATAAGCAGCGAAAAAACATTTCCCTGGCAAAAGTTTTGCCTATGTGTAAAATAATGCTGACCCGCATACAAACAAAATTCAACGGTAATATTGGCAATGAATACCCAGCAGTCAATCTTTTAGTCGAAGAGCTTCACAGGGACGTGACTCAAAGATTTGGGGGCATCGAAGCCTCCATCTTGAACGCGGAGACCACCATACTAGACCCGCGGTTTAAGAGCAAGGGGTTTCTGGACACCAGGCTCTACGAAAGGGCAGTAAAAGAACTGCGACTAAAAATAGGCCGTCTCCGACCAACAAACACAGCGGTAGAAACACCAGCGTCGCAAGTGGAACCTCAACCGGGCCCTAGTAACAAATCTGCATTTTGGGCGACCTTCGACGACGAGTGGGAAAAACAAACACCTGAAA